>JAKJMR010014873.1:0-11070 GCA_024449315.1 Daboia siamensis | reverse complement strand
TAAATAAACTTCACTAAGGATTAAAATAAATTAAGAAATGTAAAGATTTATTTATTTATTTATTTATTTTATTACATTTATATACCGCCCTTTCCCGAAGGACTCAGGGCGGTTTACAGGGTAATTAAAAACACAAATATAAAAGTTAAAAACAAATTAAAATAAATTATAATAATCCCTGTATTAATTAAAAAAACCCAATTGGACTAAATTAAAATTAAAAATTCTCAGCCTGGGGCAGAGAGCTCGAAGAGCCAGGTCTTCAGGTCCCGACGAAATGAACGGAGGTCGGGGGCAGTCCTCAACTCCACCGGCAGCTGGTTCCAAAGGGCAGGCGCACCCACAGAGAAGGCCCTACCCCTGGGTGTCATCCGCCGGCAATCTCTCACCGGCGGCACCCTGAGAAGACCCTCCCTGTGGGACCGCACTGGACGAAGGGAGCTTGATGCCGGCAGCAGGTGTTCCCTCAGATATCCCGGACCTAAGCCATTTAGGGCTTTATAGGTCATCACCAGCACCTTGAATCTCACCCGGAGGGCAACCGGAAGCCAATGCAGCTCGCGGAGTAGAGGTGTTACATGGGAGTATCGGGAAACCCCCATCACAACTCGCGCGGCCGCATTCTGCACCAGCTGAAGCCTCCGAGTGGTCCTCAAGGGCAGCCCCATGTAGAGAGCGTTGCAGTAATCTAAACGGGAGGTCACGAGCGCATGAGTGACTGTGCGTAGGGCATCTCGGTCCAGATAGGGTCGCAACTGGCGCACCAGGCGAACCTGGGCAAAAGCCCCCCTGGTCACGGCTCCTATATGATCTTCAAAATTGAGTCGTGAATCCAGGAGGACGCCCAAGTTGCGAGCCCTATCAACGGGGGGTAACACCTCACCCCCCATCGTTAGAGATGGAATAATTTGGTTAACCCGAGATGCCGATATGCACAGCCACTCAGTCTTGGCGGGATTGAGACGAAGCCTGTTTCTCCCCATCCAGACCTGGACCGCCTCCAGACAACGGGACATCACGGAGAGGGCATCGCTGGGTTGGTTCGGGGTGGAAAGAAAAAGTTGGGTATCATCAGCGTACTGATGATACCCCACCCCGAAACCACGAATGATCTCGCCCAGCGGCTTCATATAGATGTTGAACAGGAGAGGCGAGAGAACCGACCCCTGAGGGACTCCACAAATGAGAGGCCTCGGGGTGGATCTCTGCCCTCCCGTCAACACCGACTGCGAACGGCCCAGGAGATAGGAGGAGAACCACCGTAAAACGGTGCCTCCCACTCCCAACCCCCTGAGACGCCGCAGTAGGATACCATGGTCGATGGTATCAAAAGCCGCTGAGAGATCTAATAGGACTAGGACAGAGGAACAACCCCTGTCCCGAGCCCTCCAGAGATCATTCACCAGCGCGACCAATGCCGTCTCCGTGCTGTATCCGGGCCTGAAGCCCGATTGGTACGGGTCCAGATAATCAGTTTCCTCCAGGAACAGAGGGAGTTGATGCGCCACCACACTCTCAACAACCTTCGCCAGAAAGCGAAGGTTGGAGACTGGACGATAGTTATTTAAGACAGCCGGGTCCAGGGCAGGCTTTTTGAGGAGGGGTCTCACCACCGCCTCCTTCAAAGCGGCAGGGAAGACACCCTCCTCCAAAGAAGCAGCTATTACTGCCTGGAACCAGCCTCGTGTCTCCTCCCGGGCCGCATAAACTAGCCAGGAGGGGCACGGATCCAATAAACAAGTGGTGGTGCTCAGCCTCCCCATGATCCTGTCCACATCATCAGGGGAAACAGGATCGAACTCAGTCCAGATAACATACTCAAGACCGTCCGATTCCTCCACGTCAGATTCTGCCCAGTCAGAGTCCAGACCGGTCCGGATCTGAGCGATTTTGTCCGCAAGATGATGACTAAACTCCTCGGCTCGTCCCTGTAAGGGATCCTCCCTCACCTCCTGGTTAAGAAGGGAGCGAGTCACCCTAAACAGGGCGGCCGGGTGATTATCTGCGGACGCGATGAGGGCAGCGAAGTAATTAGACTTCGCCGTCCTTATCGCTGCAAGATAAGACCTTATGAAGGATCTTAACTGCAATCGGTCAGATTCGTATATGTAACTGCTGTACAGATATAGTAAAAACCAAAGCATGGATAAAAGCCAAGTGACTATCAAGATAATGCAAGCCTTTGAAATTTGGTTTGTAAACGATGATTTAAAATATTATGGGTTAAATGTATATGAGGTGTGACTATCCTCCTAAGAAGAATATATATAGGGAAATCATAAATACCAACAGGAAATGAAATTGGAAAGCTTAGGACACATGATACACATGACTTAACTATAGATATGAGTGTTAAGTACAAAGAAGCACATTGAAGTGGTTTGGACATATAGAGTAAGTAGGGACCAAATGGTAGCCAAATATATATATATAGGAAGAATGAATGATTTGAAAGAGGTCATGGTTGAATGGAGTTGATGACATCCTAAATAAAAGAGTGTGAGAAATGTAAAATGTAATATATAAACTGATGTAAAGACAAGGTTAAAAGCAAGAGTAGTTTGCAGGACAGAATGGTATGGAAACAATATTGAATGTTGTTGATATACACTGGATTTAATTAGATTTTCTTTTATCTTACCTCCTACATTTAATTCCTTTAAGTTAATACTTCTTGTTCTTTTTCTGCACTCAGCGTTAACACTTAGCTGAAAGGAAATAGTTTGATAGGTATTATGTTTATTCAACTATGTTGTGAATATTGCTTTACAATCTAAAGTAAAAAAATGCTTTGAGGCCTAGTTTTGTGACATAGATCATGTTTCAGGCCCTGCAAAAAATTGAGGAAAACCAAATTTAAAAATATTTTGACATGGAAAGCAATATAGCAATAGCACTTAGAATTATACAGTATACTGCTTCAGAGTGTTTTACAGCCCTCTCTAAGCAGTCTACAGAGTCAGCATGTTGCCCCCAACAATCTGGATCCTCATTTTACCAATCTTAGAAGGATGGAAGGCTGAGTCAACCTTGAGCCAGTCAGGATTTTACTGCTGAACTGCTGACAGTTGGAAGTCAGCAGAATTAGCCTGCGGTATTGCCTTCTAATCCCTGTGCCATCACAGCTCTTAGTATAATAACTGTTTAAATAAATATTCCAATAAAATGTTGTTTGAAAGAATATATGTTGGACTACTTCTGTATACATTTATTTGCTCATATTTCAATCAAATCTCTTAGACTTTTAAAATTACTATATATATATCCTGGCATAATTAGATGCATTAGTTATTCCAGTAGAAGCTTTAATTATATGAATCTGCAAAATTATTTAACTTCATATCTATTCACTTTAAAATCTCATGATTTTACAGATAATATATTAATATATTTATATCTTCTTTTTCTCAATTATCCAAGTTAGTGTTTTCTAACCACACTATATTCTTATAATAAAATAATACCATCTTTAAAGTAGAATATTTTTAAAATAAAGTAAAAGCTTAAGAATTACACAAAAGTAGTCCAAAACTAAGACATCATTTTTCTATTTTAACTGAATAATATTCACGTTACCCTTGTACCAGTGTGATAAATAAAACAACATCTGTGAAGAAGTTCAAAATATTGAGTGAGACAAGTCTTCAGTTATAATTCATTTAACTACTAATGGCATGAAGAGTTTTAAGCAAGTTTTCCATTAATAACTGGAACTTAAAAGCAAGGTATTATAGGAAAAGGAGACCCTTGAATAGACTGGAGCATTTTAAAGTTTAATCAGTCACCAAAACATTTTGAGTTCACACTAAGCCTGGATGTCCATTATCTTTAAGCACTTGCAATAATGCACTCAAAGCAGCAAGTCCAACTAATAAATTGTCTTTTAAAACTGAACCAACTTTCCCCCATTTCTTTAAACACAATTTTTTGCAGAAAATATAATTGTAGTGTAGCTAGGAAATAATTAAAGTACGGTGTCAGAACCCATTTCTTTCCTGGGAGAGATCTGATTCATTTCTTTTCATTTCCTTCCATGGGTTCTGCCATTCTCCTGAGGGAGAGGGGGAAGGTTCTGTGGGTTGCCTTTCACTTTGCTACAATGTATCTTCTCTTCTGTTTCTAATTGTTTCTAAATCCTTGCTCTTTGAACTGTTTCTCCCTTGATGTCAACCTGGGGTGAGAAAGGAATGTGCCTCCAGCCATCTGGCTTATCTCCCACTGTGGAAGGGAAGTTGTGAAGACCCAACAATTCTTAGAGGGATGATTTTTTAAATTAATACAATATGTTTTTTTTTCTTTTTCCTTTCTGTAAAAAAAAAAGTTGAAATGATTTAAACAAAGCAAACGTTTTAATTATTTAAATGTGACGATAAGAAAAGCATAAAAAATGTGTTTTGAATGATAGTTAAAGGATTAGATGATTAGATCTACTGAATGGAATGCTTAAAATTTAAATAGATTAAATACATTCTCAGCTATGGTCAAAAAGAATAATAAATTGAGGGAATAAATACATTTTAAATTAGGAGGCATACATATTTTAAGTTGTATGTTATTTTTTATATCTCAGTGCTTTTGTCTTTTTTTCTTTTTTCTTTTTTCTCTCTTCTTTTTTTCCTCTTTTTTGTCTCTCTCCTCTTTTCTTTTCTCTTTCTACTTCTTTACTTATTGATTCAGAAATATAAAAGTATGAGAAGGCTTATATGGAAAAAATAGAATTAAATCCACCAATGTAAATGTAGTTAATTGTTGAAAAAGTTGTAAGAATATTTAGAATTTGGGGGGAGAAATAAGCTGAAATGAGCACAGTAACAGGATTTACAAGGCAACTAAAATGACAAATAGGATTATTGGAAAAACTATATACTTAATTGTTGTTAATCAAAATAATGAGAATTGTCTTAATCTAATGTTTTGCAATAGAAAGATACTTTGGGGAAAGGGGAAATCAAATGAAATTAACATATGGAATATAGACTATAGAAATAAATTGTTAAAGATTGTCTTATAAATGTTACCCAGACAACATACTGTTTACAAATTACTGAATGATTTATGTTATGTTAAAAAATACCAATAAAATATATACAAAAAAAGAACGTAAAAAAAAGAAATTAGTCAGAGCAGTATTGAAAAAACTCTGAGCAGCCCACTTGTATGCCAAGCTGTCTAAGTGTGAATTTTATAAGGAAAAAATTGACTACCTGGGGTATCGTATCTCACCAAATGGCATAGAGATGGATACTGAAAAGGTCTGAGCTGTATTAGAGTGGGCTCCACCTGCACTAGGAAACAATTGCAAAGCTTCCTTGGATTTACTCATTTTTACCAGCAATTCATTCCCTGCTTCACACTGATCACATTGCCAATTACTAACTTACTAAAAACCAAAGGGGAGACGAAGCAGAAACCAATATCAAACCGCATTTGAAAGAGTGAAAAGACTATTTTCTCCAGAACCGGTTCTAAGACACCCTGATACTGATAAGCCATTTGTGATTCAAGCTGATGCCAGTGATGTAGCCATGGGGGCAGTACTAATGCAGGAGAATGATGAAGGGAAATTGCAGCCTTGCACATATACATCGAGGAAACTCACAGAGACAGAGGAGAGGTAGGCAGTCTGGCAGAAGAAGGGTTATGCTGTCTGATGGGCCCTCCTAACCCTCCTAACCCTTCATGGATTACTGCCTTGTCGTGGCGAAGGGGCTTGCGTAATTCAATGAAGCTATGAGCTATGCCGTGCAGGGCCACCCAAGACGGACAGGTCATAGCCGAGAGTTCTGACAAAATGTGATCCACTGGCGAAGGAAATGGCAACCCACTCCAGTATCTTTGCCATGAAAACCCTATGGACAGTACCAAAAGGCAAAACGATATGATGCTGGAAGATGAGCCCCTCAGGTCGGAAGGCGTCCAATATGCTACTGGGGAAGAGCAGAGGGCTAGTACTAGTAGCGCCAGAAAGAGTGAAGCGACTGGGCCAAAGCCGAAAGGACGCTCAGTTGTGGATGTGTCTGGTGGTGAAAGGAAAGTCCGATGCTGTAAAGATGTTCTCTCCATAGGAACCTGGAATGTAAGATCCATGAATCAAGGAAAGCTGGACGTGGTCAAACAAGAGATGACAAGACTAAACATTGACATCTTAGGTATCAGCGAACTAAAATGGACAGGAATGGGTGAATTTAATTCAGATGACCATCAGGTATACTACTGCGGGCAAGAATCCCTCAGAAGAAATGGAGTAGCCTTCATAGTCAATAAAAGAGTAGGAAAAGCAATACTGGGATACAATCCTCAAAATGACAGAATGATCTCAGTTCGAATCCAAGGCAAACCATTCAATATCACAGTAGTCCAAGTCTATGCCCCAATCACCAGTGCTGAAGAGGATGAAATTGACCGGTTCTATGAAGCCCTACAGCACCTTATAGAACTAACACCAAAAAATGATGTTCTTATCATCATGGGGGATTGGAATGCTAAAGTAGGAAGCCAAAAGATAACCGGAATAACAGGCAAGTTTGGCCTTGGAGTGCAAAATGAAACAGGGCACAGGCTGATAGAATTCTGTCAAGAGAATACGATGGTGATAGCAAACACTCTTTTCCAACAACCCAAGAGACGGCTCTACACATGGACATCACCAGATGGTCAACACAGAAATCAGATTGACTATGTGCTCTGCAGCCAAAGATGGAGAAGCTCTATACAGTCAGTAAAAACAAGACCAGGAGCTGACTGTGGCTCAGACCATGAGCTTCTCCTTGCAAAGTTTAGGCTTAAACTGAAGAAAGTAGGGAAAAGCACTAGGCCGCTCAGGTATGAATTAAATCATATCCCTGTTGAATATACAGTAGAGGTGACAAATAGATTTAAGGAATTAGATCTGATAGACAGAGTGCCTGAAGATCTATGGACAGAGGTTCGCGACATTGTACAAGAGGTAGCAACCAAAACCATCCCAAAGAAAAAGAAATGCAAGAAAGCAAAATGGCTGTCTGAGGAAGCTTTGCAAATAGCTGAGGAAAGGAGGGAAGCGAAAGGCAAGGGAGAAAAAGAAAGATACGCCCAATTGAATGCAGAATTCCAGAGAATAGCTAGAAGAGATAAGAATGCTTTCTTAAATGAACAGTGCAAAGAAATAGAAGAAAACAATAGAATAGGGAGAACCAGAGATCTTTTCAAGAAAATTAGAGAAATGAAGGGAACGTTTCATGCAAAACTGGGCATGATAAAGGACCAAAATGGCAGGGACCTAACAGAGGCAGAAGAGATCAAGAAGAGGTGGCAAAATTACACAGAAGATCTATACAAGAATGAGCTTAACGTCCCTGATAATCACAGTGAGGTGGTCACTGACCTCGAGCCAGACATCCTAGAATGTGAAGTGAAGTGGGCCTTAGAAAAACTGAGCAACAACAAAGCTAGTGGAGGTGACAGTATCCCAGCCGAGCTATTCAAAATCTTAAAAGACAATGCAGTAAAAGTGCTACACTCAATTTGCCAGCAAATTTGGAAAACTCAACAGTGGCCACAGGATTGGAAAAGATCAGTTTACATTCCAATTCCAAAGAAAGGCAGTGCCAAAGAATGTTCAAACTATCGCACCATTGCACTCATTTCTCATGCTAGTAAAGTCATGCTTAAAATCCTACAAGCTAGACTTCAGCAGTATGTGGATCGAGAACTACCAGAAGTACAGGCAGGATTTCGAAGAGGCAGAGGAACTAGAGATCAAATTGCCAACATACGCTGGATCATGGAGAAAGCTAGGGAGTTCCAGAAAAACATCTACTTCTGCTTCATTGACTATGCTAAAGCCTTTGATTGTGTAGATCATAACAAACTGTGGCAAGTTCTTAAAGAGATGGGAGTACCAGACCATCTTATTTGCCTCTTGAGTAACCTATATGCGGGTCAAGAAGCAACAGTGAGAACTGGACATGGAACCACTGATTGGTTCAAAATTGGGAAAGGAGTCCGGCAAGGCTGTATACTGTCACCCTGCCTATTTAACTTATATGCAGAGCACATCATGAGAAAGGCTGGGCTAGATGAATCAAAAGCAGGAATTAAGATTGCCGGAAGAAATATCAACAACCTTAGATACGCAGATGATACCACTCTAATGGCAGAAAGTGAAGAAGAACTAAAGAGCCTCTTGTTGCAGGTGAAGAAGGAGAGTGCAAAACTTGGGTTGAAACTTAACATTAAGAAAACCAAGATCATGGCATCTGGCCCTCTCAATTCCTGGCAAATAGATGGGGAAGAAATGGAGGTAGTGACAGATTTTATTTTCCTGGGCTCCAAGATCACTGCAGATGGGGACTGTAGCCAAGAAATTAAAAGACGCTTGCTCCTCGGGAGGAAAGCCATGGCAAATCTAGACAGCACACTAAAAAGCAGAGACATCACCTGTCAACAAAAGTGCGTATAGTCAAGGCTATGGTCTTCCCAGTTGCAATGTATGGCAGTGAAAGTTGGACCATAAAAAAGGCTGAGCGCCAAAGAATTGAGGCCTTTGAACTCTGGTGCTGGAGAAGACTCCTGCGAGTCCCTTGGACTGCAAGGCGATCAAACCGGTCAGTCCTAGAGGAGATCAATCCTGACTGCTGTTTAGAAGGCCAGATCCTGAAGCTAAAACTCAAATACTTTGGCCACCTAATGAGAAAGAAGGACTCACTGGAGAAGAGCCTAATGCTGGGAAAGATCGAGGGCAATAGAAGAAGGGGACGACAGAGAATGAGGTGGCTGGATGGAGTCACTGAAGCAGTAGGCGTGAGCTTGGATGGACTCCAGAGGATGGTGGAGGACAGGAAGGCCTGGAGGAATGTTGTCCATAGGGTCGCGATGGGTCGGACATGACTTCGCAGCTAACAACAACAACAAACCTGGCAGAAAGGAACAAAATCCCCTTCCAGGTATGGACCAACCACAAAAACTAGAAGCCTTAAATATGCTCAGAAAATTAACCCTTAAGCAAGCAAAGTGGTCGCAGCATTTCCACCGATTTAATTTCACCCTAAAGCACTTACCGGGAGGAAAGAATTTCCTAGCTGATGCAGTGTCCTAACTGCCACAATACAACAGCAATAGAACAGAGATAACAGACCCATTCATGTTCTGGAGAAAATAGCCTTTTCACTCTTTCAAATGCGGTTTAACATTCTAACATCCATTTCAAAGGCTGGCTTGGTTTCTGCTTCCCCTCCCCTTTGGATTTTAGTAAGTTGGCAGCACAAGTCATCACCAGAGTGCAACCCCAAATCCAGAAGCATCTAGTGAGCCAAGCAGGGATTGAATTCAGAAAAGTACTAAAGACCGACGAATGGTTCCTAAGCCACAAGAACCTATGCACCATGACTGATGGACTGCTATGGGTGGGAGGAAAACTATACATTCCAAAAACCAAAGACTAATTTTTATGTAGCTAAATCAGGTGGACATTCAGATTTGTAAAAACTCTATACCTAGTGAAACAGCAGTTTTGGTGGCCATCGATAAAAAAAGGACATTGAAAGCTATGTAAACAGTTGCCCAATATATGCTGCAGCTAAAAGGAAGCAAGGGAAGACCCCATATGATCATATTGCTTTATTATAAAAGGACTTCTAGGCCGCCCTGAGTCTTCGGAGAAGGGCAGGATATAAATGGAATTAAAATAAAATAAAATAAATAAATTTTCAGCCAAATTCTGTTGAGGTTTTCCACCTTGCTCTAGCCTGGGGTGTCAAACTACCAGCCTGCAGGCTGGACTCATCATGACAAAACTGCACCTACCCCATTGCTGGCAGTGGGCAAAAAGTTCCAATACATCATGCAATGTCATGTGACATCGCGAGTTTGACATGTCTGCTCTAGACATTATCTCTGTTCTTTCAAATGTCTAAGGTCTGAGGTACAAGTAGTCCTCAACTTACAGCCATTCATTTAGTAACTGTTCAAAGATATAATGGCACTGAAAAAGTTGACTTATGATCTTTTTTCACACTAGCGACTGTTGCAGCATCCCCATGGTCACATGATCAAAATTTGGATGCTTGGCAACCGGTTCATATTTATGAGGGTTGCAATGTCCTAAGGTCATGTAATCACCTTTTGCAACATTCTGACAAGCAAGGTCAATGAGGAAGCTAGATTGATTTAACAATCATGTTACTAACTGAACAACTGCACTGATTCACTTAACAACTGGCAAGAAATGTTGTAAAATGGGATAAAACTGCATGATACAAATGTCTCCCTTAAAAATGGAAATTTTGGTCTCAACTGTTGTTGTAAGTGGAGGACTACTTGTACTGGTAAACAAAATTAAATTTAATCAGTAGAAGAGAGAGGTTATTAATAATGATATCAACATCATAAGTCATTTATCCACCTTACACATTGTTGTGAAAGGCAGGTTTCAAACATGACATCACAATGGATTATTCTAATTGATAGACACAACATATGAGTTTCAGTTAACATGGAGTTGACAGGACATAGACTCTCATGAAGTCTTTCCATCTTCCTAGATAGGAGGAACTTTACTAAATTAGGAGAGTGCAGATAAATCTTTGGGGGAATGGGAAAATTAAGAAGATGATTACTAGTGAAGAAAGAAAGCTGACTATTCTCACCCTGCATCAGAAATTCCAGATAGAAGGGATTTTCAGGTGACTGAAATTGAAGTAGCTCCTATTTCCATGTAAAAATTTAAGAAAAAGTCAACGGAGCACTTTGCTTTATGTGCTACTGAGTAATTCTATTTCTTTTTGTTCCAAATTGCATAGGATGTTTAATGTCAGTTTCTTTTATCCATGCAAGAATACAAGAATTTGACCTTGAAGTGGGGCTTTGTTGCTATTGTTTCTTTGTAACTTGAATTAATAAACTGGGGCATCTTCTATTTTCCAAAGCTGGAATAGCAGAACACTGTCCTAATGTCTGCCAGAATTCTTCTATTTACTTTTATATATTCTCATATACTCTTTTGGCTTGCTATTCATCTGCAGTTGCTGGGTTGCCAGACTGGAATTCTGTGATTTATATTTTCCAACACTTATTATCTGCATTCTGGGGGCA
>JAKJMR010014852.1:0-10985 GCA_024449315.1 Daboia siamensis | reverse complement strand
AAAAAAAAAAAAAAAAAAAAAAAAAAAACCTGGGACCTTGTGTACATATATTATGTCCTCCAGTGATGAGTAGGGAGAGGGTATGGGTTTTATGCTATGGATTTTTAATGTTGTAAGCATCCAAAGTCGCTATCTGTGAGTTGGGCAGCCAGATACATTTGTTAAATAGATAGATAGATAGATAGATAGATAGATAGATAGATAGATAGATAGATAATAAATAAATAAATAAATAAATAAATAAATAAATAAATAAATAAATAACAGTCATTATACCAAAAAATTTATTCCTCACACTCACTATTACAGGGCTTTTCAACCTTTTCACTGATTGTACCACTTTTAGGATATGGCAATATTCGAGTACCACCTAGCAAGGTGTCAAAAATTTGATGACCAAAAAACCAAAAAACCCAAAACCCTATTCAAAGTTGCAATTGCCCTGAAATGACTTATGACCATTTTTCACACTTATTACCATTGCAGCATGCCCAGGGTCATGTGATTTATATTTGGATGCTTGGCAACTGATTTATATTTTTGATGGTCACAGTGTCCCAGAGTCATATGATCCCCTTTTGCAACATTTTGACAAGCAAAGTCAATGGCAGGGCTGCTGGTGGCCAAGTGCTAAGACGGGACTTCCTTCCCTCCCCCATCCCTGCCTCACTCTTTCTCATTCCCATCTCCTTCTGAAGGAAGAATTTGAACCCCCCTCCACATTTTTCCTCTTCCATATATTCATCAAACAAGCAAAAGCCTCCAGAGACAGAAAAGACAACCCATTGAGGGAACTAGCTTAAAAAGGTGCATTCCCCTTTAAGAATTAGCTACTGGCTAGAAAGGAAAGTTAAAGAGTACAGCTGGCACTTAAGGAAGAAAAAAAAATGTAAATAAGTACTGGCTGCCAAGTACTGGCTGCTGGCTAAGGCAGCCTTCCAAAATGGCTCCATTCATAAGTAAAGGAATGCTACAGGCAAAATCCATTCAGGAGAAAAATACTTCAAAATCTCTTGCAGCAAAACTTACAGCTAACAATAGCAGAACAATAGAAACTAACGCAAGACATCAGCCATCAGCCAAATAGAAATTGCAAAACACTCCTTAAGAACACAAAGCCCACACTGCAGAAATCCCAGAACTTCAAGTCACAAAAGCACATAAGAATCCTTCCACTCTTCATTTCCCTCCCTCCGTCCTTTGTGCCTCACCTCCAACCAATGCTGCCTTTCTTCATTGCTGCCTTTCTTCATTCCTCATGGAGGGCGACCCCTCCCCCACTGTATTTCTTACCTGTTTGTTACTGCCAGCACAGGTGGCTGCCACAGCTCATGGCCGGCCTGCTTGATCTCCTCTCCTCTCCCCCCCCACCCTCCTCCTTCCTTCCCTTCCGTGCAGCTAGAGCTGACTCCGCCTCCTCCCAAGGCTGCCTCTTTTTCTCTCTCTCTCCTTCTCCTGCCAAACTGCCTCCTTTTATAGCCTTTCCTGTCTCTTCCCCCCTTTCTCTTCCGGGAGTGAGCCAGAAGTGAGCCTGAGGCCTTTGCCTCACCCCAGCCACTCTGCAACTCTGGAGGTCTCTCTCACAATAAGTCCTTGCCTGTGTTGGCTCGTTCCCTTCCCCACTACGCTTGGCTAGGCATAGCTGCATACCACCTGCCACGTGCTAATGTACCACAGGTGGTACGCATACCACCGGTTGAAAAGCCCTGCACTAACACTGCATGTCCTTAAGAACTAAAGAACTGAAAATGCATTGAGGACAAGTCAAAATTGGGAGTAATGTATGCACAGGATATGCCTCAGGACCATTGATGGGATCCCTGCAAACTTTGAAAGACATTTAGGTGCTGATGTCTAAGGAGATTCTTAATCATCCAGGTACTGTTTAAAAGGCAGCTGGACTTTCTTGGTTTTTTCCTTGAAAATATTTTGCTTCTCATCCAAGAAGCTTCTTCAGTTCTGACTGAATGGTGGGGAATGGAAGGATTTATGTTTTTTTACAGTCATCTGGTCATTAGAGAGCTGGTCATCAGAGAGCTAATGACCAACCTTCACAGTGCTAATGACCAGCTGTCTGCAAAGAATATAAATTGTTCCATTCCTCACTATTCAGCCAGAATTGAAGAAGCTTCTTGAGTGAGAAGGAAAACATTTTCAAAGAAAAAAACAAGAAAGTCCAGTTGCCTTTTGAATACCATCTTTGGGACATTTAGGTGCTTTGCATAGTACACTAAATCTTAAACCAAATTAATTAAATATAATTCTTGTGTTCAGATAACACACTATGTGCAAAATTGGCTTCATGCAATGGTTTGACTCCCGTTATACTGTATGCTCCCCTTCATGGATTACTGCCTTGTCGTGGCGAAGGGGCTTGCGTAATTCAATGAAGCTATGAGCTATGCCGTGCAGGGCCACCCAAGACGGACAGGTCATAGCCGAGAGTTCTGACAAAATGTGATCCACTGGCGAAGGAAATGGCAACCCACTCCAGTATCTTTGCCATGAAAACCCTATGGACAGTACCAAAAGGCAAAACGATATGACGCTGGAAGATGAGCCCCTCAGGTCGGAAGGCGTCCAATATGCTACTGGGGAAGAGCAGAGGGCTAGTACTAGTAGCGCCAGAAAGAGTGAAGCGACTGGGCTAAAGCCGAAAGGACGCTCAGCTGTGGATGTGTCTGGTGGTGAAAGGAAAGTCCGATGCTGTAAAGATGTTCTCTCCATAGGAACCTGGAATGTAAGATCCATGAATCAAGGAAAGCTGGACGTGGTCAAACAAGAGATGACAAGACTAAACATCGACATCTTAGGTATCAGCGAACTAAAATGGACAGGAATGGGTGAATTTAATTCAGATGACCATCAGGTATACTACTGCGGGCAAGAATCCCTCAGAAGAAATGGAGTAGCCTTCATAGTCAATAAAAGAGTAGGAAAAGCAATACTGGGATACAATCCTCAAAATGACAGAATGATCTCAGTTCGAATCCAAGGCAAACCATTCAATATCACAGTAGTCCAAGTCTATGCCCCAACCACCAGTGCTGAAGAGGATGAAATTGATCGGTTCTATGAAGCCCTACAGCATCTTATAGAACTAACACCAAAAAATGATGTTCTTATCATCATGGGGGATTGGAATGCTAAAGTAGGAAGCCAAAAGATAACCGGAATAACAGGCAAGTTTGGCCTTGGAGTGCAAAATGAAGCAGGGCACAGGCTGATAGAATTCTGTCAAGAGAATACGATGGTGATAGCAAACACTCTTTATCAACAACCCAAGAGACGGCTCTACACATGGACATCACCAGATGGTCAACACAGAAATCAGATTGACTATATGCTCTGCAGCCAAAGATGGAGAAGCTCTATACAGTCAGTAAAAACAAGACCAGGAGCTGACTGTGGCTCAGACCATGAGCTTCTCCTTGCAAAGTTTAGGCTTAAACTGAAGAAAGTAGGGAAAAGCACTAGGCCAGTCAGGTATGAATTAAATCATATCCCTGTTGAATATACAGTAGAGGTGACAAATAGATTTAAGGAATTAGATCTGATAGACAGAGTGCCTGAAGAACTATGGACAGAGGTTCGCGACATTGTACAAGAGGTAGCATCCAAAACCATCCCAAAGAAAAAGAAATGCAAGAAAGCAAAATGGCTGTCTGAGGAAGCTTTGCAAATAGCTGAGGAAAGGAGGGAAGCGAAAGGCAAGGGAGGAAAAGAAAGATACGCCCAATTGAATGCAGAATTCCAGAGAATAGCTAGAAGAGATAAGAATGCCTTCTTAAATGAACAGTGCAAAGAAATAGAAGAAAACAATAGAATAGGGAGGACCAGAGATCTTTTCAAGAAAATTAGAGAAATGAAGGGAACGTTTCATGCAAAGATGAGCATGATAAAGGACCAAAATGGCAGAGACCTAACAGAGGCAGAAGAGATCAAGAAGAGGTGGCAAAATTACACAGAAGAACTATATAAGAATGAGCTTAACGTCCCTGATAATCACAGTGAGGTGGTCACTGACCTCGAGCCAGACATCCTAGAATGTGAAGTGAAGTGGGCCTTAGAAAAACTGAGCAACAACAAAGCTAGTGGAGGTGACAGTATTCCAGCTGAGCTATTCAAAATCTTAAAAGACAATGCAGTAAAAGTGCTACACTCAATTTGCCAGCAAATTTGGAAAACTCAACAGTGGCCACAAGATTGGAAAAGATCAGTTTACATTCCAATTCCAAAGAAAGGCAGTGCCAAAGAATGTTCAAACTATCGCACCATTGCACTCATTTCTCATGCTAGTAAAGTCATGCTTAAAATCCTACAAGCTAGACTTCAGCAGTATGTGGATCGAGAACTACCAGAAGTACAGGCAGGATTTCGAAGAGGCAGAGGAACTAGAGATCAAATTGCCAACATACGCTGGATCATGGAGAAAGCTAGGGAGTTCCAGAAAAACATCTACTTCTGCTTCATTGACTATGCTAAAGCCTTTGATTGTGTGGATCATAACAAACTGTGGCAAGTTCTTAAAGAGATGGGAGTACCAGACCATCTTATTTGTCTCTTGAGAAACCTATATGCGGGTCAAGAAGCAACAGTGAGAACTGGACACGGAACCACTGATTGGTTCAAAATTGGGAAAGGAGTCCGGCAAGGCTGTATACTGTCGCCCTGCCTATTTAACCTATATGCAGAGCACATCATGAGAAAGGCTGGGCTCAATGAATCAAAAGCTGGAATTAAGATTGCCGGAAGAAATATCAACAACCTTAGATACGCAGATGATACCACTCTAATGGCAGAAAGTGAAGAAGAACTAAAGAGCCTCTTGTTGCGAGTGAAGAAGGAGAGTGCAAAAGTTGGGTTGAAACTTAACATTAAGAAAACCAAGATCATGGCATCTGGCCCTCTCAGTTCCTGGCAAATAGATGGGGAAGAAATGGAGGTAGTGACAGATTTTATTTTCCTGGGCTCCAAGATCACTGCAGATGGGGACTGTAGCCAAGAAATTAAAAGACGCTTGCTCCTCGGGAGGAAAGCCATGGCAAATCTAGACAGCACACTAAAAAGCAGAGACATCACCCTGTCAACAAAAGTACGTATAGTCAAGGCTATGGTCTTCCCAGTTGCAATGTATGGCAGCGAAAGTTGGACCATAAAAAAGGCTGAGCGCCAAAGAATTGAGGCCTTTGAACTATGGTGCTGGAGAAGACTCCTGCGAGTCCCTTGGACTGCAAGGCGATCAAACCGGTCAGTCCTAGAGGAGATCAATCCTGACTGCTCTTTAGAAGGCCAGATCCTGAAGCTAAAACTCAAATACTTTGGCCACCTAATGAGAAAGAAGGACTCACTGGAGAAGAGCCTAATGGTGGGAAAGATCGAGGGCAATAGAAGAAGGGGACGACAGAGAATGAGGTGGCTGGATGGAGTCACTGAAGCAGTAGGCGTGAGCTTGGATGGACTCCAGAGGATGGTGGAGGACAGGAAGGCCTGGAGGAATGTTGTCCATAGGGTCGCGATGGGTCGGACACGACTTCGCAGCTAACAACAACAACAACATACTGTATGCTAAGACAGAAGCTGGGTTCCTTCAAAATGCTGTGCCATAAATCTCTCCTGTCCCGTTTTAGCCTAGTCTAATGTTGTGTGAATCAAGTCTTGCAAAGACAGCAGTTGAACTATGGTTAGTTTATGGCTTTAACTCTAATGTGCACTATTATGGATTTTGTTGCTAGTGCCGTTACAACCTGTCATTTCCACTTGTGAAGATGTATGGGTAGAGAGAGATCCCCAAAGATTTCCAGATGCAGGTTGAAAACATGTAGTCCATCAGTAGGCAAAATGATGTGGTTGCCTCAAATGTCAAGTGGGCAGGAAATAGAGGGCAGGAATAGTAGAGGGCAGGAAGTAGGAGCAAAATTATATTGCTGCAAGGTGTGTGGTTTTTGTACATGCAGTGAACAGAGGACCCAGGTTCTACAGTGTTGAATATAATGTTAGATACAGGCATATCACTGTTCAGAAACAAAGGGAATGCTATAATTCATACCCAAACTCAGCTGTACTCAAATATGTGGTGCACACTCCCCCACCTTGTGTTTTTTAATTCCCACAAAAATATTGAACATGTCTCTTCACAACTAAACATTTGCTTATACTTTCCCTAGAAAAACAGCCTAGTTCATATATGCATGTATATAATTCCATTTTTCCACAAAGGATATCTGTATTGAAAATCTTGGTGTTTGACAAATAGTAGGATTCTTCCTTGTGGTATTTGCTCTTATAAAATTTCCTTCATACTTTGAAATTCTCCTTTGATGGCAATTAATGAAGAAACATCCGTATGTGAACTTGCACAGAAAGTCAATGTACAATACCAAGGAATGGTGGCACCTTCTCTGTCTAAAAATGCTTTATTCAAATACTTGAGTGTGGTGGGAGTTGAGTCTAAGGCTCTGAGTCTGAGAAAGGTAAAGAAAGATCTGCTCTTCCCCTCTCCTTGAAGTGTAAGGAATAAACTGCCAACTTAAGAGGATTAACAGGGCGAATCCTTGCTCAGTTCCCCTTTCGTTCTTCCAGGAGTAACTTATTCCACTCACTTTCACAGTGCAACCTGAAATGGGGAAGGGGGATTAGGATGAGGGGGAGGAGGTATTGAAGAGGGGGTTCATTGTGCCCATTTCTTTCTCAGCTTCCCATTCCCTTCTCTTCCTATCCTTGGAAGCTATTGATCCTGCTCTTCCCCTTCGGTGCATCGTAAGCACTGCTTGTCTGTCACTGTGAGCTGATGTCACCATAGACAGCTGCGTTTGGAGCATGTGGGGGGGGGGGGGCAGCAGTATTGGCTTGAGGAAAGGAGGGAACTGCTGTCTCCTCTCTCCAGCCCTGAGGCATCTGCTGGCAGGGACGAGGCTCTTGACCGCAGTGTCTCAGAGCCAGGGTGACGTATCTTTCCTCTGGGTCATACGGATAGCGCCAGGGGAAGTGCCACCAGCCGATGCCCAAGCCTGGCCAGCCAGGCAAGCAACTTTGCTGCTCCGTGGCTCTGAGTAAGCATGGCTTGGGTGGCTGTTGCTGCTGCTGCTGCCGCTGCTCTTGCCTCCTCCCTGCGCCAGCCTCCAGGGTGCGCTCAGCGAGGCTGATCAGATGCTGGACAGCGACTCTAAGGGAAAGAAGGAGGGCCAGCGGTGGCGGCCAAAGCCAGCTAGTCTGGATGGATGGGCGGCGCGCTTGCTCTGGAGAGCGAGAGCTCACCTAAGGCAACCACTCGTTTCCCTATTCTGCGTTCTCCCCAGGTTTGGAAAGTGCTTTCTTTGTTTCCTCGAGCTCTTCCATTCGGAACACACCTTCATCTGCCAATCTCAATCAAGCTTCTGAGTTACCACCACCGGTCCCAACCTGCCGGAGTGTGAGGAAGGCAAGGTAGGCAACGGGGTGATTTGCTCCCATCCTGCGCCTTTGGAGCGCACTTTCTCAGCCCCGGCTAGCTGATGGCAGAGGGGGCTTTTCCTTGCCTGGTGGATTCGACCTGGAAGAGGCAAGAGCCTGGACGGGACGGTGAGAGGAGCTACTACTATTACTGCTGCTCCTACCCTTCCCGCAGGAGGTTTTCATCAAAGGCAGAGAGAGATCGGTGGATTGGCTTGGGATCCTCATACACAGCGGAGGGCATCTCAACAAAAAACCCACCAGGGAGTGACCCTCTCCCACTACCCTTTGGTTATTGCTCAGAAAGCCAAGGAGGTCAATTATCTCCCTTCACTTCTTCTCTTCCCCCAAGCGTAAAACTATGGCTTTTCAAAAAACCACAGAGCCTTCCAGCACTACGAGGAAACCTCCCAGTTTGTTGGAGATCGGAGCGCTCTGCTTGGATTCCGAGATCATCTTCGGGTTTACCAGCCACCTTCTCAAGAGGAAAAGCAAGGTAAGAGAAGGTGTGGCTGGGCAGCTTCCAACAGGCGGGAGGGAATAGCGGCCGTGCTGCTTTGGACTTCCCCCATTTAGACGGCCCACACATGGAGCAAAAACTTAGAGCCATGACAGTAAATAAGCGAAGGAAGGAGAGTTAGAAAGAAAAAGTTGAAGCGTCGCGCTGGACTTTTGATTAGAACCGGCGGAGGTTCCTTTCAGCACCGCGGATAGCGCCATGAGTTTTATTAACGTTGATCTTCCAATGCGGACTTTGCCTTCTTTTTCCAAAGCTCCTGGACTGCGCCCAGCAAAACAAAGCGCGACTCTACGACTTTCCCTAGCGCCCCTCCCCTCCCAATTCTTATTCTCCTCACTCCACTTCTTGGAGTCCAAGGAGGTTTCACACACATGAAATATTTAAGCAAGTTTAGCGAAGATCTGCCGAGCTGCCGAAGCAGGGGAAGCTTGGGAGTCAGGCACTTTATTGTTATGCGCGAGTGCAAGGCGCGTCTTCCTTGTCCACCTCCCAGGTTAATTGCGATGCGGGAGGGAAGGAACGGCTGAGCGAAAGCAATGCTAATGAATCTCCCCCTCACCCCGCTGTTCACGGCGCGGGATGCTACAATGGACCGCTTCCGTGGCTCCTCCATCATTCCCCCCCCCCCCCCGGCTCCCTCTGTTCCCTTATAGAAAGTTTCATTTAGCACCCGGGGAGCCGTGCGTCGCGTCTCTGGTCAATATAAAGACACGCGTTTGCCATTGCTTTACACGAAGTAATTTAGAGAGCAGCATATGGAAGACTCCCTCCTACTGCGTTATTATTTTCTGAAATGCTATAGGTTTAAAATATACATTCCCACCCCCACCCCCCAAAGTTTTAATTAGCCTAGTAGGTAACAGTTCCGATGAGAGGAAAGGCACTCTGTCCATATTCCAAGATTGCTCTGTCTTTAGGACTTTTCACCCAGAATCCAGGCATTTGAAAGGAGAGACTATCCTGAGTTGTACCTTCAGATTCCACCTCTCCTTCTTCTCCGTATCCCCTCCCTCAGGCCAACAGCGTGGCTTGGCGCCTCTCGCGAACCTCGCCTGCTGTGCTCGCAAATTGGATGCGAAGCGCCACGTTTGGCTAAAGCAGCGGTGGCGCGCAGCGGGGTGGGGGAGACAGTCGCTTCTTCAGGGGTGGGCTGATGAGATGAGGCTAGAAAGCTGTCGGTTGGAGGCATGGAAGAAAGAGGGACGGGGAGGAGACGAAGAGGCACGAACTGTGCATTCCCTTCGGAGTTCCTCACTTTGCCTTCAGGGACTTGCCTGGGGGCTGCGCGAGGGCGAGCGGCTGTGGCGCGCCGGAGGAAGTAGAGCGAAAGGAAGCGGCGATCGCGCTTGAAAACATCCGAAACCTTGGAAAGGGGAGGCGGGAGGGAGCGTATGTGGATGGCTGCTTGTGCTGGCCCCGCGGCTGAGAGCGAAGTCGGAGGCCGACCCACATGGCAGCCTCGGGCGTCTCCCCCTCTCCTCTCTCTACTTGACGGATTAAACTTAGATGTCAACCCAGAAGCTGCCACCCCCTTTCATTTACAATTCGCCATTTGCACCGGGAAGGGAAAGCTCCTCATCCAAGTGCGGGCATGGGTGCAGAAGAGCGATGGGGCGATTGATGAAATAGGCTTAGCGTTGGGAAGGGCGGTGGCGGCTAGCCCAATGAGGCTCGGCGGGTTTCACTTACCGGCGTGTGCATCTGAGAACAATAAAGAGAAGATCTAGGAATGGGTGTATAAAAAGAGCCAAACTGTACATATGTATTCTAGTTTATGGACTATCTGCAAAGTTTCTGGTTACACATTTATGACTGAGGGGCAAGAAAAGAGGAAGGCGTGGTCATCCCCGTAGGTTGCTTGGCAGGAGGAGCGTGGGAATTAAAAGCGCTCGGAGAACGTGGATTTCGCGCGCTTCTTTGCCAGCGCAGATGGCTTAATTTTCTTTTGACGACCGGTTGCAGAGCGACAAATGACCTGCAGATGGCGCTGTAGCTACAGGGACCGGAGAGTCGCCGGCATTAGGCTGACTGACTTCTCTAATGCGCCTTTTCGCTTAGCTGGGCGGTTGCATCTCTTTAGCGGATTATAAGCCTTCCTCCTCTGTATTGCCCTCAACCAAGGAAAGTGATTTCAAGCAGCCACGAGCAACCATTCTCGCCATGAATCAAAAGAAGGAATGTTTAAAAATGGTCAAAACCAGGAAAAGGGGGGGGGGGGCGTTTGGCATCCTGCAATTTACGTTTATAACTTGGGCATCAATTGATGGATGGATGAAAACAAGTGACCTGCTTGCCAAATATAAGCTCTTTAAAAGTATTATATATGGAATTGCAGAACTGTAAAATTGAAAGGCACTATATTCTAGTTCAATCCTCTGCAGGAAAATCAGTTAAGCCATCCTCAATAGTTGGCTGTTTCTCCCTTTCTTAAACACTTCAAAAAACAGCTGAGAACTCAAACCATCTATAGATAGTCTCTCCTAATGTTGTACAGATATCACCTATTCCAAATTGTTTGGAAGTTTTTCCTTATATTTAAATAAAATCTAGATAACTGCGATATTTATTCATTATTTCCTAGAAAAAGCTTTTGCTTCTCATCCTCTTATGGTACATTTGATACATCTAAAAACTGATATCATATGCCCTCCGCCCCACCTCCAATTTTCTTTTATCTGGATCACGGGTGTCAAACTTGATTGCATCACCTGATGTATTGTGACATTTCACAATGTTTTTTGCCTTTGTGGAACGGGATGGACGCAGCCTGTGAGTGTTGCATCCAGCCTCTGGGCCACCAATTTGACACCCCTGCTCTAGACTGAGCATCCTATGTTCCTGTTTGTTCTTCTAGAGCATGTCCTCAAGTCCCTGTGTCATCTTTATTGCCCATCTCAACACCTATTTGACCTGTCCACATCCTTCTGGAAATGTGATGTTCTCTTTGGATGGTCTCACCCAGAGTAGAAGGAAAAAAAGACTTCATGTGCACAGAACTTTTTCCAAACCAGGAGCCCCACTTAGCCTTCCAACT
>JAKJMR010014850.1:0-15516 GCA_024449315.1 Daboia siamensis | reverse complement strand
GGGGGGGGGGGATTCTACCAGCAAGAGCTCCTTCATGGGTTCTCCTCTGTCCCCCTTGCCTTTGCCATTGCAATGCCTCTCGATTAGCCCACAAAAGGAGGTGGTTACACTCCTTTCTTCCTTTCAGGTAGGGCAGAATGCTGGGCATGTACGTGCCGGACAGGTTCGCCCTGAAGTCATCTAAAATTCAAGACGGGATGGGGCTCTTTACGGCCCGGAGAGTGAAAAAGGTGGGTGATCTTTGTTATTGTCCCATTAAGGCCAGGGACACGCAGAGGAGGTAAGGCGCAAGCGAGGCTAGCGAGGTGGGGAACGGGCAACCTTTAGTTTTAAAACCTTTTTCAAGCGCCCCACCCCCGCCCAGCCCCGGTTAGTTCCCTGTATTCTGGGAACGCCTGCCACGTATTACAGACTGCTTCCCTTTCTCTGCCTGCAGCTTTAAGTTCTTGTAGTCCCAACCCCTTCGCCTTTTCTCATTTCTCATCCCACTTCCGTCTGCTTCTCATCAGTACGTGCTGATGTTTCGCATTCCTAAATTTTTTTTTTAAAGGAATATTTTTGATGGACCAAAAGTTAAGAGGGTCAGGGAGAAGCAAGATAGCAGAATATATCAACAGAATAATTCTATAACTTTGGATCAATTTCCAGATTTAGCCTGGAGCAGGAATGTTCCGAAAATTTTTTAAAGATGAATTGGGACCTTCTGTTGTTCACTTTCATTGCAAAGTGATCCTTGTTCTACTCGGAACCAATGGAAATTTGGAATCAAGTGAACTTCATGGAAAATATTCAGAATTTTGCTTTCTGATTCCTGTTTCCCTTAACTGCACTATCTTGCATTCCTTGATCAAACTAATTTTTAATTCACAATACATGCATATATGAAGAACAATAGATGCCAGTTTAAGAGAAAACTACTGTTCCTCTATCACCTGACCTTCTTTTTTTGTAACGGTATTTACATTAGGTTACATTAGTCTGATTAGGTTAGGTTAATCTAATTATACACAGACAGTTTATTCGGAATAATACAGGACTCTGTATATTGATGGCACCAGTAGCTATATCGGCGGTTCTGGCAGTCCAGAAGTTTTGGAATTTTAGTTTCCAGAATTCCTAGATGGCATAGCTTTCAGGTGGGAATTTCGGAAGTTACATTTGGTATATTTGGAAGCACTGAAGCTGTGGAAGATTGTCATATGCCAAGACCAGAGTCAGTTGGGGGCAATCAATCATGATCCAATATGAGCCTGGACTATTCACTTTATCATTAATTGATAATTGATGCAGTAATTGATAAAAAGGCCTTGTCAACTGAGATGTACAATGTTGACAGAGAGGCCTTAGTAATTCTGTTTCTCTAGGCTTCTGCTACACCCCAGATGTGCTATTTAGCCTAATTGGGAAAACAAAAATTTTAAGAGATTCATCAAACCTGAAACACAGCATCAGATACTATGCAACATATCTCTTAATATTAGCTCAAATGGAGGTTTTGTGGAGAGTGAAATCATTTGCTATGGATTTTTAGAGAATGGGTTATTCCCTCTTTCCTTGCATTGTGTTTCTGATATTATTACTTATGCTTATTTGCACAGTCAAATTGATGGCATTTTTGTCTGCCTGTCAAATCCTATCCAGGGACCTGGGATAGGCAGATGTGAATGTTTGATGTTGTCACAGCTATTGTCTCAGGATGTAAGCTGTTCAAAGTAAAGCGGATCCAATGGTCTCATTGCAACTGACTGATAGTGAATTTGTCATTACTGATGGTGTTCAAGTGGTGCTCCAGTTGTTTGCACCCAAGGTGCCTATTGCTATTGGTACTACCTCTGCTTTGTTTTTTCACAGTTGTTCTGTTTCTGTTTGTAAGTCTTTGTAATTTTGTTACCTTCTTCAGTTCTTTCTCTTCTATCCTGCTGCCTCCAAGGCCTGCCATGTCCACTAGCCAGCTTTTTTAATCTTTCTTATCAATACATTTGGAGTATTTTGCAGCTGCTTTGTTTGAATTTTAAAGTTCCGGAGCACTTTAGCTCACAGGTGTCAAACTTGATCGTGTCACGTGATGTATTGTGAAGTATCATGACTTTTTTTGCTTTTGTGGAGCCAGGGTGGGCATGGCCTGCATGTGATGCATCTGGCCCATGGGGCTGCCAGTTTGACACCCCTGCTTTAGTTTCTTCGTTTTCCCTTGCTTTCCCTATTTTATTGTCCCACCAATTCTTGCTTCCAGGCAAATGATGTTTTTTGCAGCTCTTCCAACGCACCATTGTAGCTACTTTGTCATGACATTGTTTGTAGTCAGTTTGTGCAATGTTTCTGTGCAATGTTGGTTTGTTGCACAGTTAAACTAGATGTTTAGACTAGATCCAGAATTTCTCTCTACCACTTATTAAGTCCTTCCCAAGAACTTGGGATTGTTTGATTTTTATCCTCTCTTTATGACAAATAGCTCAAGGTGGTATACATACTTAATACTCCTTCCTCCTCCTATTTTTGCCACTACAACAACTCTGTGAGGTGAATTGGGTTGAGAGAGAGTGACTGGCCCAAAGTCACCCAGGCAGCTTTCATATCTAAGGTATGACTAGGTCTCCCAATCTTCTGGTTTCTAGTCTGGTACTTTAACCATTATATTAAAGTGACTTTATGAATTATATGAATTCACCCTTACTTTTATAGCTGTTAATTGAGCACCAGAAGATGGACATACATATATTTTTGTCCTTTTTGCTTGTATTGTAAATTTTAACATATAGTTTGATTTCAGCAATTAACAGTACCTTTTCATAAGCAAAAGATGCCAATTTTGTTACTGTTGCTAGGGTGAAAAGTTTGGACCATTTGCAGGAGAAAAGCGAATGCCACAGGAACTGGATGAAAACACAGACTGCAGGCTAATGTGGGAGGTAAAAATTCTAGCACTTTGTCTAAGAAATTTTCTTAAGCATTATTTATTAAAAACTAGAGCAGCAGTTGGGGCAATTATGAGGCATGGGATTTCTGCTGCTTTATTTTTTTCCTAATATTGTGTTGATTGAGTACATATTACACCAGTAAGGACGGATGGTTATACATAAACTTGACTTATTTTAATGCAAGCTATAATTTAACAAACAATATTTATGCTATAATTAAACCGTGCCTTAGCATGACTTGTTTATCCATTTAATGTTTATAGTGCTAAAACAAATTTTACGATGTAGAAGAAGGACGTAGAGTTGTGGTAGATGTTTAGTTCTCAAATGTCTATGCTGAAGAGATAGCTGAGCAACTATAAAGATACTACTGTAGTCACTAACAACTTTTAAATATAATACAATTTATGTGCTTGTCTAGTATTCATTCATTCATTCATTGAAAGAGATGAACATCATAAAAATATAGTGCTATGATAATTAAGCATAAGGAGGTGCTTATGCAGGTAGTTATTTTAAGATTAAGGCTGTGATTTGCTAAAGTGCTTGAGAAATTCTCAGAAAGTCATAGCAAATAAATTCCATCCACATGTTCCAGTGTAAATCATAGTGTTAAACCTTCATCAATACTTTTAACCATAATTTTACGTAAAAAATTGAAAAGAAGTAGAATTAAATGTCATCAAGATATAATTGACACATCTTCCCAATTTCCTATACAAATGCAGTCATTAGTTCCATAAAGGATAAGGCAAGGCTTGGCATACTACCACATACCAATCACTGGAAAGAACAAATGCCCACACCATTGTATTCTTGAACTAGTAGAAATAGATTCAGAGAAAACGTAGCCCTGTTGAGGACTAAGAAAGGAATACAACAAACCTATTAAAAAAATTGCATTAAGTTGTAAAGGAGAGATGAGATTATAGAAAGATAGAACAATTTACTAAACAAACGTGTGTATTAACATAAAGGAATAAAGGGGGAGTGGCTTTTGGGGGGGGAGGGTTGTTGCCAAATTATTTGTTGTCTGTAATAAATAGACTTGAACCAGCTAGCAATAGCTAAAAAAATGCTTGCATTAACGTAATATTGACAGTTACCTAGCATTCATACATTAAATATATTTCAACATATTTTAAGTCACATATTTTAGCTACTGACTACTTTCTTATTATATGCTATCATATATCATGAATCAGTATGAACATTTCTTGAATGTTGAAAACAGGTTACCAAAATTTATAATATCTAAGTAGCTGACAAGTAACAATTTGGCATCTTTGTCATTGGCTGTAATTTATTTATTAAAAAAAGAATAATCGAAAAGTTTCATATACTGTCCAGGGGTACGATGGCACAGCACTTAAAGCTGTCAGCCTGGGTTCAATACCTAAGCATTGTGGGAAGGGATGAGCTGCCGTTCCTTACCCCAGCTCCTGCCTACCTAGCAGTTTGAAAGCATGCAAGATAAATAGGTACCACTGGTGGGAAGGTAAGAACTTTCTGTGCATCTTGGCATATAGTCCTGCTGGCCACATGACCACAGAAATGTCTTTGAATGATGCAGGCTCTGCCAGTCAAGAAACAGAGATGAGCACTGTCCCTAGAGGCAGACGGGGGGAAACCTTTGCTTTTATATTCTTCCTTCCATATAATGAATAGTATGGAACTGTTGTAATTCTGAAATTCTAGATACTTTCTGTTTTAATTTGCATAGATTGCTTTAGAGGATACACGAAATGCATCTTGAAAACTTCAGCTCTCATTTTTGAACAACTTGAAATACCCCGGTGTTTTATTAGTAACATCTCAAAAGCTGGAAAAGAATAATGCAGTCTTCCAGCACTCAGAGGACGTGGTGTGTTCCAGCATCATTAGATCCTTGTAACGTGTTCTTGAAATAAAATCAAGCACATAAGCTGATAAGAATTGTTAATTAATCATTTTGATTAATATTCTCATAAGTATAGTGCTCCTCATATTTCACTGTTCTTTGTTATTTAAATACTTTTATTTTGCTAAAAACCATGGGGTGTCTTGAGAACTAGAAGCTTAATATTTTTTACATGCTATAAATTGGTTACAGTCTGATGATGTGTAGTGCATTTATTATTCAACAAACCATGAAGTCGGATTTTATAAGACTTTGGGTGCAATATCTTAACTTTTCTTTTCCCTGACCTAGTTTTGGGATCATGCAGAGATTTCTGCATGCCGGATTTTTGAATGCTTGAATCTTAAGCAGCTTATATTTAAATATGATGATCTGAATAGAAAAGTTGTAAGATATTATAAGTCATGTTGTGAGTTCCAAGTTTATTGCTACGAGTATGTAAAGTAGAAAGCAGCTGTCCAGTTTATACAGATAATCTCTCCAGAAATTATGAAGACAAATTCTGTTTGCCAAGTTGGCATTTGTTTCTACAATATTTATTATTAATTTAGCCACATTGAAAACATGTTTCTATATTTGGCTAGATGTATGCAAATAAAGAAATAAAAGTATAGGTTATTGAAATCTTACCTTGCTAGGTAAGCATTTAGGTAAGTAAACTTAAACTTATTTTTTTCAAAATAGATTTGAATAGCATGTCTGATACTAGGGATATGTTGATCTATAGTACAGATGCTCTAAAGACTGATCATCACACTAGTTCTGTCACTGTGCGATGAAGAAATAGTATTATCATTATATAGACATAACAGTTTTTAATGATTTTATCATATTCACTTGAAAAGAAAGATAACTTCCACACGGAAGTACGGAGAACTTGTTTGTTTGTTTAAGAAATTTATATGACTCTCCATCTCACTCATGGTGAGTGGCTTACAAAATAAGATCCCAAATACAAAATCCACTATGTTCCTACCTCCTTGCTGACAACATTCAGACAAACTACTTGATGGGTTCTGAATCAGGCTGGGATTCGCAGGTCTGTTGTTGAAGCCATGTTTTCAGTCCTTGTCTTCTTTCATTTTTTACATTAGCTAGGAAGCTGTTGAAAATGAATGACTGCCAGTGTCCCATCAGAACACTGCAAACTTATTTATTTTTATCCCACCTTTATTATTTTTACAAATAACTGAAGGCAGTGAACATATCCAAAATACCTTCCTCTTCCTATTTACCCCACAACAACTACTCTGTGAAGTGAATTGGGTTGATAGAGAGTGACTGGCTCAAAGTCACCCAACTGGTTTTCATGGCTAAGGTGAGATTTGAACTCATGGTCTCATGCTTTCTAGCCTGGTGCCTGATTTTCAGTTTCTGAAAAAGTTATTACATCATGATAATTTGCCAATATTTGCCGTATTTCTTAAAGTTGCTACTTGATTGTAAGCACCTAAGGTTTGATTTATGTCATATCAATTAGGAATTAGATAGCCAACTATTATTAACATTTTTAATAGCTTTTGTGGAAACCAGCTTTAGTATGAGAACACTTTGTCAGCTTATGATGCATGAATTGGGCCTTAATAACAATTGGGCCTTAATAACACTAATAGAATGGGATGCCCCCGTGGTATTTTTCACAAAATTATGAGCTCCATATTTTTAAAAACTTGAGTTGAACCTTTGGAGAAAGTATTCTGAGGTTTTCATATTTGCCATGGCATTTTATATTTGTAAAATAACTATATAAATATAGTACAATTTTTTTCCAAGTGCCAGCCTAACAATTATTGCCTCTTTTAAAAAGTAGGGGGATCTTTGTCTTTTCTTGTTATTTTTTCTGTGACAAAGAGGTTATGGTTGTAATCTTCAAAAAGCCATAATGGAAAATATTCTTGTAATATCAGTAAAGGTATTCATCAGCATAGTAATGGATAATTTGTGCAACTCCGTGGGTTAGTCTTCTGGCAATAGATTTTACTTTAATAACAGTCTTTTAATATTTTTATGTTTATGTTATTCTGTGTCAAGAACTTTTATATGTAGGTAACTATGGTTAAAACAAAAATCTTGTTCAAATTCAACATCCTAAATTTTCAGGCTCTTTTAAATGTTGGTATTCAAATGTATGAATTTCTTGTACGCATGTTGTTTTGTAATAGACATATTTAATCATGTTTACTATTTGTGAATTATAAGACTTCTGTTTCTTTATCATTCCAATTAATGTCTTTAGCAGATTCATATGACCTAATTTGCATTTTCTGATTGAATGCCAGTGGGACTCAAAGCATCCAATAATAGAAGTACAACAGTGAGATTCAGTTCATAGAAAGAAGCATTAATTTGGGGTTTTGACCATTACACATGGAAACTGTTCACTGGCAAATTTCTTTGACCTGAATGTGTGAACTTTCAAGACAATTTTTTTTGTTCTAGCAGAAGATTCAGGTTAGCTTCCTATTACTTTATACAACTATATACAACTAGAATAGGATGTTTTATGCTGAATTTAAACATGCCTATTTAGGATTCTTTGGAGTGGCAACTAGTTTTAGGTGCAGCTGTTCTTAGGTGCTATGTTCACACTCTCCACCACCACCACCTTTCAGATATGAGATCTGAAGTTCAGTACTGTATAAGAATTGTATTTTTATGGAAAAAATTTACTCCCAGATAGATTAATCCAAGATAAGACTCTTAGTATTTAATGTTGATTATTTGTTTGGGAAATAATAATAACAGTAATCACAGTAAGTAAGTAACTTGCATTCCTCTTACAGTGTTAAGTTTGGTCATGGTTCATGGAAAAGCTCCTTCATAAATATATGGAACCTGGAGTGAATTTTATTACTAGGATGTCAGCAAAATAAAGACCTTTTAATAGTTTATCTTCTTGTGGGTTCCTGATCCTTAAATCATTTCTTCTGTCTAAAGCAGGGGTGTCAAACTCAATATCACTGAGGGCCGCATCAGCATTGCGGCTGCCCTCAGGGGGCTGGGTGGGTGTGGCCTGGATGGGCGTGGCCTACTGGGTGGGCATGGCTAAAGTGCGTATGGCCTACTGGGTGGGCGTGGCCAGCTTTACATCGTTTGCATCAAGGGTACCTATGGGGGCCTGGGCAGGAGTGGGACAGATCTGAGGGTCTCTGGCAGGAGGAGGGTCTCTGGGCCAGAGCCAAGGCAGTGGGGGCTGTTCCCTCCCTGTTTCCAGGATAGCTTTGTGGGCCGCATGAAACCACTTCGCGGGCCGGATCCGGCCCCCGGGCCTTGAGTTTGACATGTTTGCTCTAAAGTTTGTTTAAGTGAATACAATTTTCTATCCCATTAGTTTCAAGAGCTACATAAAACTAATGTTGAGCAGTACAAGGCTTTGTACGTTATGCTTCAAAATTAAATTGTAGTCTAGTCACGGAATATTTTTTCCTTGCTCTTTATATAGTTTCTTGCAGTTCTTATTTAATAACTATCCAACAAATGGTCTTCAAAATTGAAAGCAGTGTGTTTACTGAGTGCAGGAGAGGAAGCCATCTGTTGAGCTTCATTGTTGTGCTAATATTTTTCCTGACTGGCTGCAAAGTATTTGACTTCAGTTCATATTCCTGTGTCAAGTAGTACAGCAAAATAGATTCTACTGTGTAATATCTTTAGTCAAATTAAAATGTGATTTCATTTTACAGTCACAAGAAGGAGGAGAATCATCAAGCAAGTTACCTGAACCATGTTGGGAAACATGCGCTTAAAGATCTTTACAGTTCTTTTCTACCACTGTAGTTCATACAGAATAACAGAGATGGAAGGAACCTTGTAGCTCATCTAATCCAACCCCCTGCTCAAGCAGGAGACCATATGTTATTTTGACCCTTGATATTTTGAAACAAATAATTTCAAAGATCATGTTTATATTGTTTGATAAATGTAACTTCTTCAGAAGAATTTTAAACCTGGCCATTAATGTCTTTATGTATGCCAGTGGGCTTTAAAAATTTAATAGTTGACATACTGAAGGCAGTCTTGAGGGAAACAATCCAAATATTTGAAATTAGAAACTGCAACAAATCAAGTAGAAGAGCTTTTTTTTTTAAAAAAAAAAATAGCCTGATTGCAAAGCAGAGATTGAAATTACATGTGGAACAAAGTAGCAGAAGTCTATTAACACAGCTGAACTTGAGTTTCAGCACTTAGTATATTGAAAGTGACTTTGATTTTATAGCAACAGCAAGATTTTTCTTTTGTCTTCATCCAAAAAACCTCTGAATAACAAACTTGTGGAAAAAGTATGCTAATGAGAATATTATGCAAACTAGAGTAATATTACATTTGGCTGCTAACGTTTGAGAAGTGAAAAGACTATATATAGGAGAACTTATAAGTCAAAGAATTAATCAGATTGATTTGCATTTAAAAAACGATAGTCATGGAATTGATAAATAACAGTAATAACGTAAAATGCATATGAGTCTTGCTTTTATGAGATTGTAAACAAAAATGGTAATGATTTTGTATAGCTTTTGCTTCATAGTACATCTTCATAAATAGAATATTAATGAGCTATCAAGAAAACTAAAAAAGATACCCTAATTTCTTCTACATTCATGGTGTTTTAAGCAACTGGATTGTGGTCATAATGTTTTCCAAAACAAGGTTCCAATGTCAATGATTTCCTTACTTGTCTGCTTAGCATAATGTTCAGTTTTGTATACTCAAGCAGTCCCTTTAGGCTTTCAGATCTTTCATGTTGAAAATACAGGATAACCTATGCTATTGTGGAAATGTCAGTCTTTTTGAAATGTGATAGTTTTAATTTTATCCATATTCATGTCGGAATTAACACTGGCTTTACTTGTCTGTCCAAAGTCAAATGTATCTAAAATAAAGTTCTATATTGTTCCAGTGAGTTGCATTTCTGTAGTTAGCTCTTTAGTGAACAAATTCTTCTTTATAAAAAGATTAGTATAAAAAGAGTTGGCTCTTTTTCTTCCCCCACCCTTAAAAAAGGATTATTTTAGGCTATTTAGTTTGGACATTATTGAAATAGCTTTATCACATCTATAGTGTTTACTATTCCACAATCCCAACATTATGACCATTTTCGCTGATAGTATTAAAGTTGAAAACATTTGAAGTGTACTAAATTCCAAGTTGGTAGGGCAACCGGATCTGGAGTACAAAAATCTGCATGACTACTAGAATGGCAGGAAGGAGTTAGCATATGCTGTACCACTTTGCTGCCATTTAGAATTCACCTGGATTTTTTGAGCACCTATCTAATAACCTAAAGATGGAAATCAGAAAGTTAATGTATTTACCTATCACCTGAGAATTAAATATCTACCCACGATGACAATTATTGATAATTTGGGTCCCACCAGACTTTTAAGAGTTTCAGTTAAAAATATTAATAAAATAGAACTTAAGAGTGATTAAGCAAATCATGGCTTAGCAGGTTATGTCTATTCAGCCAATGCTTTCCTCAGTGTTCCCCTCTTACATTACACAACTATTTCTTGAATGTTACACTGTTCACGTAACCCTTTGCACATGAGTTCATAGGATGTATTTAGTCCTACAGATGTAAAATACTAACATTTTCCTAACGTTTGCTCACTCCCATTTGTAAGAATGCAATACATTTGAAAATGTATCTTTAATGGATTAAATTCTCCTTTTTCCTGAGTAATTTGAATATCATGCTAAGGAGGAATAATATTTTGGAATTTAAGTTCATTTGCAATATATTTCATTGCCATATCATACCTGATTCTTAATCTTCCCAAGAAAATGTAAGGTAGAAGAGCCAAATGAAACTATATAAAATCTAATATATTAATAAACCATGCCATTTAATATTATTAAAACATATTTTTCCTCTTTAGAGGCCCTTAAAAGAGGCTCAGTGTTTTACTTTGCAATATAAAATCATAAAAGGTATACATTTTCAAGCAGCAGCTGGAAAAATTAGGTAGCCACATGCTGTGAAGAACAATAAGATGTTGGTTTTGAAAGGCAAATGAAGGAATATGAGGAGCTGTAAGTGCTAATAGGAGCCCAGATGTGTTTACCTTTTCTCAACTTATATTTGAAGTTGGGCAAATTGCCACTCCTGCAAATTTTACTCATTTTCATAGGAACAGAGCAACCCGCTGTCATTCTCTGTAGTAAATCTAGCTCTGACAGTCTTTAATCGCTACTTTGGATTTTGGGCCAGCCTGTTGTGTACATTCAGCTTTGTGGTTTGTTAAACATTGTTTATGGTTTAGTGTGATATTTGAACTCAATTATTTTGACATTTAATAAATCATTTTTTCATATGATACATGAATCCAGCCAAAGATTTACTTTTATTAGAGAATAATAAAATAATAAAATGAGAACTTGAGAATCTTTAGCGTTATGTTTATATCTTTTAAGTTTTTCAAAGCTTTAGCTTTGCTCAAATTTTATTGCCTTTTTAGGTTCGTGGAAATAAAGGTGAAGTGCTTTATGTTCTGGATGCTAGCAATCCAAGACATTCTAACTGGTTGCGTTTTGTACATGAAGCACCATCTCAAGAACAAAAGAATCTGGCAGCTATCCAGGTAAATTTATCCAACTCTTTATTATATTTCCAGTTCAGTCTTCCATGTCTACTCATTATATGGTATAGCTTATTGTCTAATAAGTGACTGTAGGATGGCGGGCATAAACTTAGCAAACTGGTAAGCAATTAATGGTATCTGTATACCATTAGCTCACATCATTCCTGGTGATTCCTGAATGCTACTTGAGAATAACAGTGCTTAGAATTGAATATTTTTAGGGACCACAAATTTTGAGAATTGGAGTCTAGTAATATCCTTCTGTTATATATTATGTTGCTGGGACAGAAACCTATAACAGAAGGATGTTACTAGACTCCTGTTTTATATAAGCAAATAGGGATTAATTAAGTACAGAAATATTATACAGTGTGTCCTTTAAGATTCCTGAACAAAGACTCCTTACAGGAAAAAAAAATCAGAAGCCATGATAGGACAATATTTTTATTTTTGAGTAAGTACATGTCACAAATGTTCAACATGCAGGATATCATATGCTAAACAGATTTTAATTTGTGCTCCTCTTACTTCCAGAACCAATATAGGAGACATTCCTTGCATTTCTCACTGTGATTTCCTTTTGGTGTCTTTTTGTTATTGTAAATGCTATTCCATTATTCCAAGTATAAATAGAGCCACTGGAACAAAGATATAAGACCTCAAATAAATAATTTGGAAAATTATTTTACAAACAAGGCTCAATAATACTGTATTAGGAGTGAGGGAGATTTTATTCTAAAATGTTTTTGTAATGCTTAAAGTATGTTGGACCAGGAGCAGATTTAAATTTGAGAACTTCGTGAGTTCATGGAAGGTGGCTGTCCTGGCTGCAATTTACATATTTACAAAATTATAATTATACAGAGTGTCCATTCACAAAACAATAATTTATCAAACAATTCCTCCAACTTACCTTACTTTTTTCTGGCAGTTGTGTAAATTTGAAACTATATTTTTGCTGTACTTTTCTAAGAATAACTAACAACTTCCTTTATAATTTTAGTTAAAAATAAGAATCCTTGTACCATCTCTGAGAAATATAAGACAAGTTTCAGAAGATGTTCTTAATATCAGATCTTAAATTAACAAATTAACAAAAATCCCAATAGATGGTATGAGGTATTCAAAAGAGGTGTTTTGCAATTCAGAGAAGTGTAAAAAAAGCATCCCATTTTGGAATCGTTAAATGCAGTTCAACAATTTGAAAGGGTTAAGTGACTGTAGGCTTTTTCTTCTGGCTATTTCCATGTGTGTTCTTCTGTGAGAGACTGCAAAGCACTCCTTTTAAATCTACTAAATCTACTGTGCTACCCCCTGGAAAGAAAATAACAGATGGTAGCTGTGACTTAAATGGCCTTTACCCACTTTTGGTTGGGGGCCGGTTGTGCCCATTCCTGAGCCAAGAAGTTCTTCTCTTTATCATTCATGCCCTTGGACATCTTGTTTGGACTACTGCAACATGCTCTACATGGGGTTGCCCTTGAAGAGCATTTGGAAGCTTCAGCTGATACTGAGTGCTGCTGCATGTGTTGTAAATGATGGTGACTATTTGTTACATGTAACATCATTGCTTCATGGTTGCCAGTGTGTTTCTGGGTGCAATTCAAACTTCTGTTTTTAATAAATCCAGTCAGCAGAATAGGCATAATCCAGGTCCCATCAGCTGGCAGGGAGAAAGAGATGAGCATTGTCTGCCATAGCCCTGCCCTCTGGAACATCCTCCCTACTAAGATTAGAATGGCCTTGACTCATTTGCCTTTCAAAAGGTCTTGAAGATCTGGTTACATGCCTGAGCCTCTGGACCTAAGTGTTCAAAGTGATAGAATGATGAATTCAGTAGGTCAGGATGTTCTCAGATTCTGAGAATCACCCATTTCCAGAAATTAACTTCCAGGGAAAATTATCATTCAGACAATCATTTGCCTGAAATGGTATAGGGTTTCCTGCTTGAGCAGTGGGTTGGACTAGCAGATCTCCAAGGTCCCTTCCAATTATGTTATTCGGTTATTCATTCTGTCATACAGTTTGCTCCCCCAAAATCAAAGTTTGCTAGTGTGTTTACCCGTAAACAAATTGCATTTATCATTGGATTTTTATTGAATTGCTATTACGATTTTTTAGCATTCAGCCACCTTTAGTTTTCTCTTGCTTATTTTTTGTTTTGCTTAATGTAATATGATTGTTTTATAAAGTTATATTACTATGTTGGTTTATATTTAATTCTGTAAAATAATTATAAGACAAAGGAAAAAATAAAAGTTGTAATAATTTCAATGTTTTAATTGTTTCTTGATGATTCAAAAAACTTGTTTGTTTTAGAAATAGAGTTAATAATGAATTTCTAAAATAATTTTTTTCTCTAACAGGAAGGAGAAAACATTTTCTATCTAGCTGTTGAGGATATTGAAACAGATACCGAACTTTTGATTGGTTACCTTGATAGTGATATGGAAGAAGTGGAGGAAGACGATGAAGAGGAAGCCATTATTAACCAGGAAGAAGAGGATAGCAACAACAACAATAACGGCACTCATAAGGATTTGCAACAAACTAATGAAAAAGGTATGGATGAATAATTTAAAAAATCCATTTCTATTTAAAAATATATCTTGATAAGAAGAAGAATGCATGGGTACTGAATGAATGTGAACTGAATGCAAAAATGAGTGACCAGTACAAAAGATGTATGTTGAACCGGTTGGGCTACAGGCAAAATGAGCAAGATTGAAATCAGAAAGCAAAATTTCAGGGAAGAGTGAATGGGTCAAAAGAAAAGGGAAGAGCAAGAGAATTGTGTTAGAATGGAGTTGATGCAATCTAAAAAAGATAGAGATCAAAAGTTTAAAGAACAAACCTTAATATATGAATTGATATATGAATATGGTGGGATCAAGAATGATTTGTAAAGTCAGAAATATGTAATAAGGTATAGTGTATAGGGCTGATACAAACTCTGCTTACTCCATTTTTGTTCTTTTTTTTCTTAATGTGACTTTACTTTTGATAAATGTTTCTTCTTTATTGTGCTTTGCATAGCACATAATGGATATGAATGTACATGTTTCTGTACAAAAAACGTTATTATAAATATTATCTTCCTCCATCCAAAAATGATACTTCTAGAACCTTAAGCTATTTGCATACAAAATATTGTCATCCAGTTGTAAGTCTTAATAAACATAATGGGAAATTATGAAAGATATAGGAAGCAATCATATTAAGTTGAATTTAATGACATTTAGTTTTGTCTTGTTTTCACATTAGTTTTGCAGTCTTGCCTCTGACACTGGGTTGATCTCTGCATGATAAAAGATGGCCAGCTTTCTCTTAGAACAGAACCTATTCCAATGTTTTCACAAAAAAATATTTTCTTTCTGGAATTTCTGTCTTTTCTCTACCATGTAGATTCTTCTACCTGTAAAGAGGACCATGCTTGTCCAAGCTGTGAATCCAGTTTTGCAAGCCAGGAAATATTAGCTGAACACCTTCAGACACTGCATCAAAAACCCAGTGAAGAAAAAGAATTCAAATGCAGGAACTGTGGAAAGAAATTCCCAGTAAAGCAAGCTTTACAGAGGCAGTAAGTCTGTGGCATTTGAAACCATAAAGTCAATAAGACCATGCAGAAGTATTTTTTTTGCCAGTGAATGGTTTGCAAACTAGAGCAAATTTAGTTTTTTACTTTACTAGATGTTTCATGCACATGTATAAACATGTAATGTGAATAGGACAAAAACTATGGATACACAGAACATTAGGAAGGCATGTAACAAGCTTAATCACCATCGCTTCATTGTAAGCTTATGGCTCCTGTATCAAAGCCAATGTAATATTATCCATTATTGTGGATGATGTGATGTTAAATGTGCACAGCCATAAACAGAGTAAGCAAGATATTTTCATAAGTGAAATGCACCAGTGTAAACAATAAGCATAAAGAATTGATAGTGACATTGGGCTGTCAGTTTGATCTCCAAGCTTGGTGATTTGGCTGCAGATGTTTCATCTCCATTCAGGGGGACATCTTCAGTGTGCTTTGAATTGATAGTGACATTTTGCAAGCATTCAAGTTATGCCAGTAGGGACAAGAAGCGTATTTTTAAAATAGTCAAGAATGCCA
>JAKJMR010014845.1:0-12581 GCA_024449315.1 Daboia siamensis | reverse complement strand
CGGGGGTCCCCCCGGGACGGAGGAAAACGCCGACGTGGAGAGGAAAAGCTGGAGCCATCTGCTCCCTTGGATTATAACTCTGGTGTTTCGGAAACGTAACCGTAGGAGCTTATTGGATTATAAAAGCGGGCCATTTGGCTACCCTGTGGATTACAATATAAGATATAGGGACAAAGATGAGACATTTCTTATCTAAGACCTTGAAACCTTTCTGAGAAAACATTGCCTTTCTTTTATTTGGCCTCACAAGACAGACTATATTGAGAAATCAATGGTTCTTGGAGCCGTCTGCTCCCTCGGTCACCCTGGGACGGAAATAAACTCCAACGTGGGGAGGAAAAGGCCGGAGGGAGCCAGGCGATCCGATCCTTCGACGAGGGGAGGAGCATGAGGAGCTTTGGAAGCCTTGCTATGAAAGGCCGAACAGTTTCGATTCCTTTCAAACGGCGCCGGGGCAGCCAGGCGGAGAAGCAACGCGAAGAACGGCAGGGCTTTATTGGTGCAGCGTGGAGTTGCCAAACAGTAGCCTGTTCTGGCCAATGGCGTAGGAACCCCACCGGCTCATCTGAACTGACGCCTGAAAACGGCTACTATAAATGGTACTTGGAGCCATCTGCTCACTTGGATTATAACTATGGTATTTTGGAAACCTAACCATAGGAGCTTGTTCTTGTTGTTAACTGCGAAGTCGTGTCCGACCCATCGCAACCCCATGGACAACGTTCCTCCAGGCCTTCCTGTCCTCTACCATCTTCTGGAGTCCATCCAAGCTCACGCCTACTGCCTCAGTGACTCCATCCAGCCACCTCATTCTCTGTCGTCCCCTTCTTCTATTGCCCTCGATCTTTCCCAGCATTAGGCTCTTCTCCAGTGAGTCCTTCCTTCTCATTAGGTGGCCAAAGTATTTGAGTTTTAGCTTCAGGATCTGGCCTTCTAAAGAGCAGTCAGGGTTGATCTCCTCTAGGACTGACCGGTTTGATCGCCTTGCAGTCCAAGGGACTCGCAGGAGTCTTCTCCAGCACCATAGTTCAAAGGCCTCAATTCTTTGGCGCTCAGCCTTTTTTATGGTCCAACTTTCACTGCCATACATTGCAACAGGGAAGACCATAGCCTTGACTATACGTACTAGGAGCTTATTGGATTATAAAAGTTGGCCATTTGGGGACGCAGGGCTGCCCTCTCCTGCCTCTCTCTTCCGGTGGAGAAAAGGGGGCAGCGGGAGCCTCTGGGTGCCCAAGCCACGTCGGCACTGAGGAAAATGCAAAATCGCTCGACATCAAACTCCATGGAATCAGCTGCAGGTCGGCCTGGAAGGGGTTGAGGGCTACTTCGTGGCACCCGCCACCCATCCCCGGCCTTAACCCCCGGCCAGCCTGGCTCCCTGGGCAGCGCTCCGCTTCTTCTGTCTCTCGTGGGGTTTCGAGACTGTTGCCCCCCCTCCCCCCCCCTCCCCTCACCCAGTGAAGCGCCCATCGCTCCCGGCTCCCATCCGGGCAGAGTTCCGCCGTCCAGGGATTTCGCTGGGCTCTCGTGCAGCCCTCCAGCGGGGCGCCCAAGGTCTTAGATTTTATGAAGTGATCAAAATATGAAATACCGAAATGCAAAGAAAAGAGAAGAGAAGGGTAACAGGGAGGGAGAGAAAGAAAAGTATAAGGTGGAGGGGAGAAAGGAAAAAAAAAGAAAAGTATTGACTTCTGACTCCTTTTGGTGCAGTAGAATGATAAGATAATAAGAGATAACCCTCGACATTTTCTTTTTACGTAATAATATAAACTGGTCATTTCTGTAAAAACGAACCTACCCGTATTTTTCGGACCATAAGACGCACTTCCCCCCCCCCCAAAAAAAAAGTGGGGGGAAAAAGAGGGTGCGTCTTATGGTCCGAAGGTGTGGTACCCCAGAACATTTGTTTGGGGTCCCATGCGCCCGCTTCCTTCTCCGCGGCCTCCCTTCCCCGGGAAAACCGCAAAGCCGAGCGGGCGCGCACGCCCGGGCCGCCCAGCTGCCGCCTCCTCCTCCTCCTCCTCCTCCTCCTCCTCTTCCTCCTCCTCCTCCTCCTCCTCCTCCTGCTGCTGCTGCTGCTCGGCGGGTCTAAGCCAAGAGCGTTGCCGGCGCCTCCGTCCTGGCGCCGGGCTCCGAGGCAGCTTTGGCACCGCTGCCTCACCCCATCCAGCCTCCCGGGATGGAGACGGGAGGCCCGCCGCCGCCTGCGCGCCCTGCCCTGCCCTCTAGGGAGGAGACTGCGGGGTTTCCTTCGCTCGCCGGGCAGAAAGAGACGGGGGGGGGGGGGGGAGCCGCGGGTGGCTTCCCACGCGGGGGCGCGCCTGAAGTTTTTTTTTTTTCTTTTCTCCCTTTCCCCCCCGAGCGCTTCCGCCCGTTTAAAAACTCTCTGGGATCGATCGGCTTCTTCGCCGGCTAAAGCAAAATAGAGCCCATCCATCGATCGAGATCGATCGAGCGAAAATAGAGAAGCCCCCCTTGGCTAAATCGAGCGTTTCCCGTTCGAACCGCCACCCCCCACCCTCCCATTCCTCGCCTCTCCCCCTCCCTCGGCTCTCGACGCAGCCCTGCTGCGTATACACGTGCACCGAGACACGCAACACACGGGGTGGAGGGTGGGGAAGCCGGCACGCCGACCAGCCAATAGAAATGCAGGTTCCCGAGTGGCAGGGCCACCGTGTGACAGTGCTAATCTTGGTGCTTCTGAGCCCAGAAGAAGCGCAGATCAGCTGGAATGTTCCAGCATCTCCAGGGTCTTGTGATTTACATTCAGATGCTTGGCCACTGATTCATATTTATGGCAATCACAGTGTCCCAGGGTCATGTGAAGTGTCCAAAACCTGCTGCAACCACCCAGCAGATGGGGGGAGGGGAATAAAAACCAAACACCCCCCCACCCCATCCCCGCTGCCAATCCTCAACAGAAATGCTCACAACAATGAAAACTTCGGACAGGAGGAAGAGTGCCCCTGGGCAGGCAGGCAGGTGTCTTGCTCGGCTGTGGCTTGGGAGGCAGTTTTGTCAGGGCCATTGTAACTTCCAACAGTCACTAAGCGAACTGTTGTAAATTGAGGACTACCTGTACTTCATCACTTTTTTCCTTTTTTTTTTTTTTTTTTTGGTCATCAGGGTTTTGACACCTTGCAAGGCGGCTGGTGGTACTTGGATGTTGCCATATCCTAAAAGTGGTAACAATGAGTGAAAAGGTTGAAAAGCCCTGCTATTGGACATGCAGGAAAGCTTTGGAACAGAGCAAAGATGCAAACCAGGTGAGTCTCCAGCAGAGGGCAGGGCAAACAGGAAACAAATTCACCCTGGAAGAGACAGCTATTTCTAAATACTTTTCCCCCAGACTGGATCTGAAGATGGGCTGCAGTTTGGAATCCATTCTGAGCTACAAGAACATCAAAGAAGCCATTCAGACAACTGATCACCATTCATGAAAAGCTGTGCCACATGGGCCACCCAGGGGCCCCACGAACTGCCCCTGCCACGGCATTCTGCACCAGTTGTAGCTTCCAAATTGTCTTCAAGGCTATGCCCATGTAGAGCATATTGCAATAGTCAAAACGTGAGATGACCAGGCCTTGAGAAACAGAATCTTCACTTTTTCTGCCTGTTTGTTCAGCATGAACATACATGTTGTGTTCCCTTCCATTTTTGTTTTACCATTCTGAATTGTAACTCTGTGTTCTTAGCAGTGAGGGCGGGGTTCTCTTCGGAAGGAGTCTTACCAGCTGGCAAAAGATCGGATCCTGTTTTGGGCTTCTCTCTTTCTCAAGTAGAGATTGCAAAGGTCTTTCCAGGATGCTTTCATCTGGACGGCAACACTGAGCAGAAAGCAGAGCCTTGGTGGAGCAGTGGGCTAATGCCTCCTTAAGTAACACCAGCTGCCTGCAATTAGTGCAAGTTTGCATCCCACCAGGCTCAAAGTTGACTCAGCCTTCCATCCTTCCCAGGTAGGTAAAATGAGGACCCAGATTGTTGGGGGCAATAAGCTGACTTTGTAATAATGCTGCTTGGGGGCGGGGGGGCAAAAGCCCTAATAAGCAGGCATATACATACATGCTGAGCACATTGATTTGTGCTAAGATTGTAAGCCGCCCTGAGTCTTCGGAGAAGGGCGGGATATAAATGGGATTAAAAAAAAAAGATTTGTGGGGCCTAAAAAGCTTCCTCTAGGATTCTGTGGCCGGACAGTTGGGTCAGTCCGGATGGGGGAGGTCTGGGCTCAGCTACCTTCCCAGGGGCAGCTCCTGCCTTTCAGGAGCAGCCAAAATCCAGCTTTTCCCCAAAGGTTTCCCTGGAAGATCTCTCAAAAAGGGTGAATTTAAGGAAGCTGGATGCCATTCCTTGCCAAGAGTGTCTTTTTCCTCTTATTTTTCTCTTTCTCTTGTCAGCCCTACTTTTTCTATCGAGAGGAAATACACATTCAATATGTAAAATGTCTGTTTTTCTGAAGAAAAAAAAAAGGCTCTAGTCCCTTCACCTTTTGTAGAAAACCCGGGGAGTTTGTGGGGAGAATGTCTGGCAGGAGCTTTTTGCGAAGACTGTCTAACAGAGGGAGGAAGGAGAGCAATTGGATTGGGGCAATCTGGTTTCAAGCCCCTCAGGGCTTCTGGGTGAATTGGGGGCATTTAGTCTCCCTCCGGTTTCTTTCACAGGGTTGTTACTGATAACCTCCCGGGACAGGTGCCTGGACACCTTGGAGAAAAAACAAAGGATGTTAATGCCTGTGCAGTAGTGATGAACATATTGTTGAAAAGGTTTATAAATTGTTATTGAACTGAACATGGAGAATAATCACTTCGTTAGGCATGCAATCCCAAGAGCTTGGCATAAATATAAAATAAGGTTCTTCAAAGATGCCTTTTTGGGTGTGGTGGTGAGCCCAGATTGGACTTTCAATTACGCTGACCCTATACTCAAATCCAAAGAGGAGTTGAAATCAGAAGGACATGTTTGCCATTGATTTGCATTAATAATAACCACAAAACAAATGAACAAAAAAAACTTTGGATGTCATCTAGTCCAACACCTTGCTCAGGCAGGAAACCCTATAGGATTTACGGTATACCATTTCAGCTAAGTGACAGCCTAGTAGTCTCTTCATAAAAACCTTTTCTTTTCCAGGGAAAATAGTCCATGGAAGGAGCTGCCACGAATAGTGGGGCTGGGGCGGTCCTTTGGTGGTCTTGCAGAAGAGCCCAGCAAAATCCCGCACCGCCCATAGAACTGAGGGCTGTTCAATGGAGGGGGCGGTCAATCAATCATCCATCCCCATGGAAGCAAGAAGGAGGGGTAGGCTTGGTAGGACCCTTTTGTCTCAGAGGCCAGTAGATGCCTTAGGGCAACTCCCGTTGATAGGGCACGCAGATGTCCTTCTGGATGCACGACTCAATTTAGAAGATCATATAGAAGTCATGGCCAGGGGGGCATTTGCCCAGGTTCGCCTGGTGTGCCAGTTGCACCCCGATCTGGACAGAGATGCTTTACATACGGTCACTCATGTGCTCGTTACCTCCCGTGTTGATTACTGCAATGCTCTCTACATGGGGCTGCCCTTGAAGACCACTCGAAGACTTCAGCTGGTGCAGAATGCGGTCGCGCAGGTTGTGATGGGAGCATCCCGATACTCCCATATTATACCCCTCCTGCATTGGTTACCAGTTGCTCTCCGGGTGAGATTTAAGGTGCTGGTTCTTACCTATAAAGCCCTTCATGGCTTAGGCCCGGGATACTTGCAGGACCGTCTGCTGCCAGGAACGACTTCCCATCGCCCTGTGCGCTCACACAGAGAGGGCCTCCTCAGGGTGCCGTCGGCCAGACAATGTTGGCTGGCGACCCCCAGGGGGAGGGCCTTCTCTGTGGGGGTACCTACCCTGTGGAATCAGCTTCCCTTGGAGCTTTGGATGGCCCCTGACCTCCGGTCCTTCCATCATGACCTTAAGACACTTCTTTTCCAACAGGCCGACCTGGACTGATGACAAGGGTTTTAATATGGTTTTAACGTTTTATTGGTTTTAGTTGTGGCTAGGTATAGTTTAATTTTTTTTCTTAATATTTGTATTTTATTGTTGTTAGCCACCCTGAGTCCTTCTGGAGATAGGGCGGCATATAAGTCCCATTAAATAAATAAAATAAATAAATAAATTCTCAGCCCATCTGGGAGAGGGAGAGGCCCATCTGGATTGAAGGAAGGCTTAGCCATTCTTTGCCCTTTTACCTGCATGCCTTACTCCACCGTGCTGTAATGCTACCTAATTTTGGTGACGAAACGTCTGGGGAAAAAAAACAAGTTAAGTTCAGAAATCACCATTTCATCCCTGAGCTACAAATATTCTCCTTTATTGATACTTTACTCTCTCTTCTGTGGAGAGGAGCGCCACCTAGCAGGGAGCCTCTCTTGACACCCTGAGGAATTAATTATACTTTCTTCACGACTACGGAGATTCTCAATCATCCAGGTCATGGTTGTCTCCAAAGGTTCTTTTTTTCAAAAGGCGACTGGACTTTCTTGTTTTTTTTTCTTTTCTAACTGGAGAAGCGAAACATTTTGAAATTAAACAAAACTAAAAGTCCAGTTGCCTTTTGGAAAAAACACTTTGGGGATACTTTCTTCAACCCGTAAGTAATGATTGATGCAAAATCTATGCTATGGGTTCTAAAATTGTATGGATAGAACACACTAAACCTTCAATGAGAGACCTTTCAGGTTCCATTGATGAATTATTTCAGGAGCTGGGGGTCTCCAACTGTCCAACTGTCTCTGAAAAAAGTTTAAAAGATGTGGGAGCTCGGAGAGATAGAGCCATCCTCTGTAAGATTGACACATTGGAATGGTGAAGCCATTTTAAACACATCTTCTAAATGCTGAATATTTAAAAAAAACAGCAATGCCTGAGCCTCTTAAGAGGGTTTTCTCTCCAGTGAGATTTGAGCAGCCAGACACAAGTGTTAAATACGGAAGGTTTAACCAACTTCTTTTTGATGAATGTAAGTCCATTTGCAGAGCCCGAGGGATAAAGAATCCAGAATCCAGTAGTGTTTTTCAACCGTGGCAACGTTTAAGATGGGCAGGCTTCAGCTACCAGCCCTGGCTTGCTGGGGAATTCTGGGAGTTGAAGTCCACCCATCTTAAAAGTTACAATTGAGAAACACTGCAACACAGTATTTGCCTGTTGACTGTTGGCTGCCAATGAGAGAGAAAACATATTGGACACACATTTAGACCAATGGTTATTGGGCTCCTTATATTGCCCTGTAAACCACCCTGAGTCCTACGGGAATAGGGTGGTATATAAGTCAAAATAATAAATAAATAAATAAATATTAAGCAACAGATTTCATTTGTGATCAGAACCTCTAAATTCCATTGGAACAAAACAGAATTGTGAACTGTGTGAAAGAATGTGTTTGGGGTATTTTGTAGGGTTGACCCAGAGACCTGATTGGCATTTCCCTTTACGTATGCCTTTTACTCTTTGTTTTTTGGAACCCATTATCTTATTACTGTCGTATTTTTTAATACTTGAAATTCTGATACATGGCCCAATGGTTAATCTGTAAAGTATCGTCATTGGTGGTGCAGGGGTACTCATACTCTGGCACTGGCTGATTCTTTGAGGTTGGCTATTGAAGCTGCTTGCATAGAGTATTTGTAAGAGATTCAGGGCTACCCCCTTAGGGAACGTCAACTGACAGGATTCAGTGCATCAAAAATCACGTGTGAAGGGACCTATCACTAGTAGTGGTGCCGGATGCACCTCAGCATAGCTGCAGAAGAGCCCAGTGGCCTGCTAGGAGCCCAAGGCAGTCAGAACAGGTAGTCCTCGACTTACAATCACAATTGAGCCCAGAATTTATGTTGTTAAGTGAGAAATTTGTTAAGTGATTTTTGTCCCATTTTACAACTTTTCTTGCCACATTTGTTAGAATGAATTACTGCAAGGTGTTATGTTGGCAACCCGGTTGTCAAGTGAAGCTGGCTTCCCCATTGACTTTGCTTGTCAGAAGGTCGCAAAAGGGGATCACGTGACCCCTAGACACTGCAGTCATCATAAATATGAGTCAGTCGCCAAGTGTCTGAATTTTGATCACGTGACCAGGGATGCTGCAAAGGTTGTGTGAAAAACGGTCATAGGTCACTTTTTTCAGTGCCACTGTAACTAAGGAAGGTCAATAAATGAACTGTTTTAAGATGAGGACTACCTGTATAGAAAATCCAGAGGTAACAACAAAAAAAGGAGAGATGGGGACGGCATCCTCAACACCTGTTTGAACCCCTGAAGGAGCAATGCTTGCTGGTTAGGACAGGGCTTATGATCACAGCCTGGCCAGTGGGTGCCAGAAAATAGCTATCACTATCACACCTCCCAAGGCTCATTGCAGCTGAATCTATCTGGTTTGGTGCTACACAATCTTCCAGAGATCCACACCTGTTCCCACTGACCATTCCATGCATTTCAGAGAGGGACAGGAAGAAAAGGGCAAAAGGGAGCAAAAGAGAGCAAGGGACAGGGAGCGCCTGGCCAGGACAGCTCAGGCAGCCAGAGATGCAGGGAAACTCAAGAGATTCAGCTCCAACCAGATGCAGCCCTCAGGATCCAGACCCACAATGTCCCTCCTGGCCTTCAAGATGAAAGTAGCTGGGCAGCGGATCCCCTCCTTCTCCACACCCCACCTTACCCTCGGCACCCCAAGTCTCCTTCTAGCGCTGGATTCACCTTCTGCACTCGGAGCAGCCCTGCAAGGAAGTGGAGAAGGGATACCTCTGGGGGCTCAACTCACCCTTGCCTGCCCTGTCAAGTTCCTGCTGGCAGAAGGAAGAACAGACGGAGAAGCTGAGCAATGGAGTTTGGGGTGCCAAACTCCAGAAACAGGGGAGAGGAGGAACAATTCTGCCAGTCATTGGGCAAAGATCGCCCTAAATTCAAGCAATTCTGGGCTTGATCCCCCCTTGTCCCAAACTTAGCTTAACCCATAAGGTAAGAGGCTGCCTCCTCTTCAATTGCCCCCACCTTTTTATCCTCACCCCATCTCTGCTCTTTTGGCTGCCCTGTCTCCTTCTCTAGAGGAAAGCCAAAGAACACATATTGGAAGTTAGCACAACATAACATCCCAGCCAAGATACTCCATAATCTTGGGAGTTATGACCATCAGAGCTGGGTAAAAGCCCCAGAATTCTACAGTTGGGGAAGCACAAATGAACAAAATCCATGAAGTATTATGACTGCCAGGTATTCCAATATTTATTACTTTTATAGTCCTTGTTTATTTTTACATTACCCGGATCCCACCCCCCAACTAAAGACAGCTTGCTTCCAGCTTATGCATAAAGAAAACTGCAGTTGAGTGCCTGAATGACTACAGACCTATTGCATTAACGTCTGTAGTCATGAAATGCTTTGAAAGATTGGTTCTCCAACATCTTAGGAATGCCTCCCACTGGACTTTGATAAACATCAATTTGCCTACAGAGGAAATAGGTCGACAGACGATGCCATAGCTACTGGTTTACACTCTGTAGCAAGTCATCTCGAGAAACCTGGAAATTACGTCAGGATGCTTTTTGTTGACTACAGCTCGGCTTTCAACACCATTTTGCCAAGCATTCTCATCAAGAAGCTGACTGACTTGAAATTTTCCCCCGCCATCTGCGACTGGATTCAAGACTTTCTTAGGGATCGATTACAAACAGTGAGGGTCGGGTCTGCTTTGTTCACCCCCCTGAAGCTTTGCACCAGCACGCCACAGGGCTGTGTGCTTAGCCCCTACCTGTACTCTTTATACACTTATGATTGTGTATCATCTGACCCATCCACTGTGATAATCAAGTTCGCAGAAGATACAACTGTGGTGGGTCTTATTACAGGTGGGGATGAGAGAGCATATAGGGCGGAGGTACAAAAACTATATGGTATAGTAACAACAACTTGCACCTAGACATCGGCAAGACGAAAGAGATAGTGTTAGACTTCCGGAGAAAAAAGGAGGAACCTGCCCCACTTTACATCGGGGAGGACTGTGTAGAGAGAGTTTCCTCCTTCAAATTTCTGGGAGTCTACCTCTGTGAAGATCTGACCTAGAAAGTTAATACAACCCAGGTGGCTAGAAAGGCCCAACAGAGGCTTCATTTTCTTAGGGTCTTGCGGAAGAACAGGGTAGAACAACAGCTAATGACCCTCTTTTACCGGTCTACTATAGAGAGCGTCCTCTTGTATGGTATTGTGGTTTGGTATGCTGGTCTGACAGCCGCGGACAGGAAAGTATTACAGAGGGTGGTGAGCACAGCACAAGATATTGTGGGCTGTTCCCTGACACCACTGGATGACATCGCCAGGGCTCGTTGCCTTGGAAGAGTGAGGAAGCTTCTCAGGGAGACTCACATCCTGGACGTTCTCTCTTTACTCTCCTACCATCCGGTAGGAGATATAGGAATATAGCCAGCCGTACCAACAGGCTGAAAAATAGCTTTTATCCGTGGGCTGTTAGGCTGTTAAATGGGACATAACCTTATGCAGAAGTGACTTGGGAGGCCGGTGCGTGGTGTAGTTGGTTCACATGGTGTGGTAGGATGGAGGGTTTGTTGTCACTGTGTGTTGGGAGAGAGCACAGGGGGAGGCTCAGCTAATCTCAATGTACACATGTTGTACTTTGACAATAAAGTATTATTATTATATTATTATTATCAAGACTCCTCATAAACCATTCTCCAATAAGGCAATTAAAAACAAAACCTGTAAAATAAGTAATTAAAATTTATGCCAAAGGAATAATCAAATGACACACACATAATTTAGCAGGGATGTTCCCTTTTCAGGAATTCTTCAGGCAACAACCAGAAAGATGTCTTCCACCTTTTGTACATCTCCAGAACAAAAAGATCAGGTCTTTGTATCAGGAAGGAAAAGATACAGAAGGCAGGAGAGCCTTGCAAAACGAGAGACTTATTATTGGAAGCTAACCCTTTTACATGACTGTATTCACAATGATCTACCACCCAAGATGCTTCATAGAAGACCTGTGGTGGATTTGATAGAAGGCCAGGCGGTAGTCTGGCAGTTCCAACACCGGACAATATACACCTTAATCAACAACCACCAGATGTATTAGAGCCTGGGCAATAGAGATTCAGAGATGCTGAGAGTTCTGCCAGTCTACGCTGTTGCGTCAACATTTTGACATCCTTAACTGCCATATAGACCAAGCTGTACAGAGAGCATGCCAATGCAAGACCGAGGTACTCCATAGAAAATTGGAGTCCTTGAGAAGGGTGAATAACCACAATAATGCCAACAGACTGGTCCATAATATATTGTCGAGGACCCTGACCAATGAACAAGTCAGGCTGCTACAACGGGACATGGGCCTCAACCTTATGGATGCATGGCCCATTGACTTCGTGGCAGCCTTAGAGCCTGTAGTGCAGCGTATTACGACTAGCAAAGAGGTTAAGAACTCTATTAGGCAGCTGGTCACAGGACTACTTATGGGCCATAGGCCACACCATATTCTATTGGCAATGGAGAGGGAGGCCCTAGAAGAGCTACAGAAGGACAACTCCATTGTCATTGTACCAGCAGATAAGGGCAGGGCCATTGTCATCATGGATAAATCCGAGAATGGTCATAAAGCTCGGTCTTTACATGACGACAGTAATGCATACAAAGTAGTCACAAAGGACCAGATGACATCAATTAAAAATCAGCTTAATAAGGTACTAGAGAGGCTTAGGGGACAGGGCAGGATCATTGAGGATTTGAGGGCTATGGGGCCAAAGGATGCGGCGATGGCGAGATTCTATGGGCTGCAGAAGATACATAAGGAAGGGATCCCATTAAGACCTATTGTAGCATTTACCCCAACATTTGGCTTGGCCAAATGGTTGAGTAGATGGATGCAATACCTGGTAGAGGGGAGTACAACCATAGTAGAGTCAGCACAGGAGTTCCTGCAAAGACTGAAGCTAATAAAGATAGATGATGAAATGAAGATATCATTCAATGTGACGTCTTTGTTCACATCCATACCGCAAGACTTAGCCATTTTGACGATAAAGGTACGATTACAACAGGAGGAGTCACTACATCATGATCACTTAGGATAGAAGACATCATCCTCTTACTACGCTTATGTCTTAGAATGCAGTTTAAATTCCAGGGACTAATGTATGAACAAATCAAGGGCACGCAGATGGGGTCTCCCATTTCAGGGGTCATCACAGAGGCAGTTCTGCAGCAGCTGGACTCTAGAGTGATGTCCAGCTATTGACCCAAATTTTGGGCCAGATGTTGATGACACATTCGCCATCATCAAACAGAAGGACAAGATTGGTTTCATGAGGCAACTGAATTCGATATTCCCGGATATTCAGTTTATGACAGAGGCGGCGGCTGATAGCACTTCGGCCTTCCTCAATATGTTGGTCAGTCGCCAAACCAATGGCACCCTCCACACGTCCGTTTACCGGAAAGGGACACATACAGATAGGATGCTACATTTTAAGAGTAATCACCCGGCAGCCCATAAGATCACCTGCATCCGAACATTGTTTCAATGTATACACACACCGTAGCATG
>JAKJMR010014844.1:0-12562 GCA_024449315.1 Daboia siamensis | reverse complement strand
CAATGTTGCTATATGTTGCTACAGGGTTAATAGAAACTTGCTGGGCTGGTAGAAAAACATAACTCAAGGACATGGAAACTTATTGGAGAAACGAAACTACATCTTTACAGTATGTGCTAATGGAGAAGGACGATGTGTCTCCAGCTAATGTAACCATTGCAAGTAGATAAGATACATAACATGCCGCACAAACTTTCTGCATGACGCCACTGCAACCAATAAAAGGGGGTGCCTAGATTACTCTGGGCGCTCCCACCCCGAGGAAAGATTGTGTCCGTGTCTTTCTTGTACCATGCAGGTGCGAGGTCCGGTGGTCAATTAGAGACCACCGTTCATCACCAGACTCATCCCACTGAGGATCCCGGCAAGGAAACGTGTCACCCATCTTCCAGAGACAAGGTTGAGAAACATTGTGTTAGAGCACTTTAAGACTTGTGGGCTTCAACTTCAATGGCTGGCTGGGGAATTCTGGGAATTGAAGTCCACAAGGCTTAAAGTGCTCCCCCTTTGGAGATTCCTGAGTTTGAACCTCAAACATTCATGGACGAACAGAACCCAGGAAGGAGAAAGAGACGGTGGTCCTCAAAAGGTGCCTCCATCTTGGTCCATGCCAAGTGCACAGCAATGCGCCCCCACCCCCAAGAATTGCCCTAAAGAAAACCCAGAGTTTGGCAGGTTCTTTTTCACCCCCCAAACCTTACATTTCGTAACTCTACCGTTTTGTTGCAGAGCGGCTAATTCTGCGCCGATTGTGCGGTTGAGGGCCTTCAAATCTTCCTGCATCTTCCACAAGGTGGTGGAGTATTTGCGTCCTAGGGACATGGAGGAGGAAGAGGAGGAGGAGGAGGAGTAAGAGGAGGCCTGCCTGCCTTCAACCCGTGTCCGTGCCTCCATGTACCGCCCTCTTTTCCTGGCCTTGCTATCCTTCCTGCGGTCACTTTGCAGATTATGGACCTCAGTCAATTGCGGCCCCTTTAAATCATGCTTTTGTGCATGGTTGTGAGTAATTGTGTGTTATGCAGGGTGTTTTGGCGTAAGTGACTGGAAGAACACACCCTCTGTTTGCTGCTAGAATATATTACCAACAACGGCGTTCCTAAAAAGATTTTTTCCTTCTAAGAAGTTTACCTACAAGCAACAGACTTTATTATTTCTGGGTCTCTTGTAATGTTAATTAGTAGCTTCTCCTTAGCAATGTACAGATGGCTACAGCCCTTAACTCTTTTACTCCCCACTAACTGGTGAGGGGAAACTAATAAATCATCTCCCTTTGCTTCTTTTTCAAGCCTCCATGATGTAAAAAAGAAATATTTTAAGAAAAGGAAAACAACAGCGGAAGGGATCTAAGAATCGGAAGCTGCAAGCAGGAAGTTTTTAATTCAAGGCACAATAAGCCTGAAGGAATAGAGTAGCTTTAACTGGTCTATAACAGGAGTTATGGGTTATACAGGTAGTCCTCAAATTACAAGCACAGCTGAGCCCACACTGTCCACTGCTCAGCAAAAAAGTTCTTAAGTGAGTTTTGCTCCATTTTACGACTTTCCTTGCCCATAGTTGTTAAGTGAATCACTGCAGTTGTCAAGTAAGGAACACGGTTGCTAAGTGAACCTGGCATGCCCATTGCCTTTGCTTGCCAGAAGGGCACAAAAGGGGAATCACGTGACACCCCCTGGGACACTGAAACCGTCGTAAGTACATGCCAGTTGCCAAGCCTCTGAATTTCGATCCGCTGATCACAGGGAGGCTACAACGCTCGTAAGTGTGAAAAAAGTTTGTAATTCACTGCCTTTGCAACTTTGAATGGTTGTTAAACGAATGACTGTAAGTTGAGGATTACCTGTAGGCCTTCCAGACCTGCCCACCCACCTCAAGCCCACCTTCTCCCCCCCAACCAGACTCCGGAAGATCGTGGCTTCCTGGGGCAGGAAGTTCCTCCCGTGTCACCTGAGCTTTCTTACCCACCCACAAAGCCGAAGACGGTGATGGAGAGGGTCACCACGGCCAGCAGCCCCATCACGATGAGGCTCACCCGCCGGGCAGAGCAGACTCGCTGGCGCCAGGAGTCCTGGGGGGCAAACCCCGCCATGCCTGGAGGGGACACAGAACAAAAGGTGGCCAACAGCTAATAACAACAACAACAGCAACATTGGAAGGGACTTCGGAGGTCATCTAGTCCACGGGTGTCAAACTGCCAGCCCGCAGGCCAGATGCATCAAAGCAAAACTGTGTTTATCTCATTGATGTCAATAGGAAAAAAGTTTGACACCCCTGATCTAGTCCAAGAACCCTGTACCATTTCAGACAAATATAACAACAACAACAACAATAGTTTTGGAAGGGACCTTGGGGGTCATCTAGAACAACCCCTGCTCAGGCAGGGACCCCTGTACCATTTCAGACAGATGGTTCTCCAGTCCCTTCTTGAAAACCTCCACTGAAATTAACCACAATGGCTAAGGAAAGAGGCAGGGATGCAAAGAGGGTAGAGGTGGAAAATTATCTTGTGTCATTATGCGGGGTTTTTTTGGGGGGGGATGCATGCAAAATAAATGAAAATTGTGGCTTGATTGCCCTTTTTTACCTCCTTTTTTAGGATCTGCAGAGCCGGAGCTGTGGGTCAACCGCCTCTCCTGCCGCCACTGTCTCCGGATGCCCCACGCCGGGGATCTTTGGACTTCCAAACTGTCCCTCTGCCAGGTTCAAAAATTTCAAAGTTTTCCAAAGCTGCCGAAGCTGCCTGAGAGAGATCCCACAGTAGTGGCTGAAAGCTTTAACTTGAACTTTATGTTGTTTCACAATACGGACGTATTATTTGTAATCTGCTGAGCTTTGTGTAATATAAAATTGCAAAGTAGGCAGTTCTCTCTCTATAAATATATTTGGAACATAAGTATTGTAACGGTTGGAAAAGAGGAAGTGAAAGGAGCAGAGGGATAGAGGATTCAGATGTACACGGGTGCAGGTGGAAACTGTGGGGCAGCAGAAAAGAACAAGGAACTGCTTTTGCAAAATAATGATTATGCGTGTGGGTGGTCGTTAGAAGAATAGTATAAAAATGTTAGTTTAAGTCCAGCTCAGGGCCAGTGGCTTATTGCTGTCCTTTGCAATTTGCTATGCCAGTGGATCTCATTGCAATGGGTTGTTAATGTGAGCGATGTTGTTATTATGCTATGTTCCAAAACAATTGCAAAATAAACCTCTGAATCTTAAAGTAAGAATTATTGTTTTGTGTTGCTTTGTCTTTTTCCTTGGGTTTTTCCAGAACAGTTTTTGGTGCGCTGGCCGGGAAGAGACAGTTGCTGGGAGAGATGTGCTGTCCAACCAGGATTTCTGACCGCTTCCTGGCTTTGGGCCACAGGTAACCAGCCCGCTCTCTCCGGTCACTCCCAATCTGCTTTGGATCAGAGATCAGAAGAAAGCCGACTTCTCCCCTTCGGAGACCCCCAGCGCTATGGGGCAGTTCCCTTCCAAGCTGGACCTCTGCTGCTGCTTTGGAAAACCCTGGAAGTTGGAAACCTGGCAGAGGGACGGTGTGGACAGTCCAAAGATCACCAGCGTGGGGCATCCAGAGAGAGTGGCGGCAGGAGAGGCGGTTGACCCACAGCTCTGCTCGGAAATCCTAAAAAAGAATTTCAGTGTTGATATTTATTGTGTTACTATTTGACTATTTTATATTGTCGTTTTTAAGCCACCTAGGGTCCCCGGATGGGGAGATAGGCACCACGAACATTAAAATGAAATAATCTTGGCCAAGGGGGCAAGCTTAGTCAGAGAGGATGATCTGAGAAGGTCTTCTGGTCCAGCCCCCCCACTCAAGGCAGGAGACCCTTTCCCATTTCAGGCAAGGGGCTGTCCAGTCCCTTCTTGAAAACCTCCAGTGTTGGCGCATTCACAGCTTCTGGAGGCGAGGAGTTCCACTGGTCAATTGTTCTCACCGTCAGGAAATTTCTCCTTAGTTCCAGGTTGCTTCTCTCCTTGATTCATCCATTGTTTCTCTTCCTCCCCTCTGATGCTCTGGAGAATAACGTGACCCCCTCTTCTTTGGGGCAGCCCCCCAAATACTGGAACACTGCTATCATCTCTCCCCTATTTCTTTTCTCTAGACTAGCCAGACCCAAGTCCCACAGCGGTTCTTCTTATGTTTTGGTCTCCAGGCCTTGGATCATTTTTGTTGCTCTTCTCTGCACTCTTTCCAGAATCTCAACCTATTTTTTTATATCGTGGCGACCAAAACTGGATGCAGGATTCCAGGTGTGGCCTTATCAAGGCCTTGTAAAGCTTTGCCTTATCAAGGCCTTGTTAACACTGCCAGTATTATATTCTTTGAAGCCGTTGGCCACGATGCAACAAAGAGCTTTTCGTTCTGTGTCCCCTCCAGGCATGGTGGGATTTGCCCTCCAGGACTCCTGGCGCCAATATGTCTGCTCTGCCCGGCGGGTGACCCTCGTCCTGATGGGGCTATTGGCCGCGGTGACCCTCTCCATCACCGTCTTCGGCTTTGTGGGTGAGTAAGAAAGCTCAGGTGACACGGAAGGAACTTCTTGCCCCAGGAAGCCACGATCCCTCCGGACTTTTTTGGGGGGGAGAAGGTGGGCTTGAGGTGGGTGGGCAGGTCTGGAAGGCCTACAGGTAGTCCTTGACTTACAGCCATTTTTTTAGCGACCGTTCAAACCCATAACTCCTGTTGTGGACCAGTTAAAAGCTACTCTGTCCTTTCAGGGTTATTGTGCCTTTAATTAAAAACTTCCTGCTTGCAGCTTCCGATTCTTAGAGCCCTTCCCCTGTTTTCCTTTTCTTAAAATATTTCTTTTTTACATCATGGAGGCTTGAAAAAGAAGCAAAGGGAGACGATTTATTAGTTTCCCCTCACCAGTTAGTGGGGAGTAAAAGAATTAAGGGCTGTAGCCATCTGTAAATTGCTAAGGAGAAGCTACTAATTAACATTACAAGAGACCCAGAAATAATAAAGTATGTTGCTTGTAGGTAAACTTCCTAGAAGGAAAACATCTTTTTAGGAACGCCGTTGTTGATAATATATTCTAGCAGCAAACAGAGGGTGTGTTCTTCCAGTCAATTACGCCAAAACTGTGAGATGGCCTCACGAGACCGATGGTTCGTTAAGGTGCTTCCAAGTAAAAGGCAGCACGCAGGGATGCAATCAGATGAAGCTTTATTTAACGATACAGTAAAGAGAAAGAGTTCCCTGGCAGGGAGGCATCCATGCCTGGATTGAGCTCATGGATCATTCCCACAAGAGAGCAACAAGAGAGAGCAAGTAAGCAGAGTGAGAGCAGCCCCTGAGCAGAGGTTTTTATGGGGGTCCTCAGTCCCTCCCTTACCAATTAACTCTCTCCAATGGGGCTGCAGGGGCCGAAGACCCCTGACCCATCAGTGGGAGCAAAGATGCCTCTTTGCTCCCATCTGATGACCTTTTTGGGGAACTGCCATGGCTGGCACAAAAACATCTAATAATTCCCCTTCTTGCCAGCCAATGACAGGGACCAGTGAATGTATGTGAGGGGGCGAGCAGGTGTCATAGACATGCATATACACATTCAGAAGACCAAACACAAACGCTTACACAGAAGGTTGTGCCAGTCAATGGGAACAGGTTTGGTGAACAGATCAGCTACCTGGTCAGTTGTATTACAATGCTCAACATGTATAAACCCCATTTTGGCAAGCTGCCTGACATTTTTGTAGCGTATGTCTATGTGGCGGGACCTAGAGCCCACTGCATATGTCCCCGAGATTGCAATTGCAGCCGTATTGTCCTCTTGAATTTGGATGGGCAGAGGAGGAGGTGCCCAGATGCTCATTATCAGAGCATCAAACCAAATCAAATCATTGGCCGTGTCCGACAGGCTGGCATATTCCGCCTCGGCCGTGGAGCAAGAAACAAATTTTTGCTGCCTAACATGCCAATGGATAGGACAGCCATTTAGCAATATGAGGAAACCAGAGGTGCTCCGTCTACTCTCGGTGTCACCAGCCCAGTCTGCGTCCGAGTAAGCGGAGAGCTGGGCCGTCTTCCCCTTCTCTGGCTCCAGCACAAGGAGAGCATCGGTCGTGCCCCTGAGGTACCTAAGTACCCTCTTAACAGCAGTCCAGTGGAATTCCTTTGGGTGTTCCACATGCCTGGACAGCAGATTCACAGCTAAAGCTATGTCAGGCCTGCTCCAATCGCTGATTTATAGCAAGGAGCCAATCACAGATCTGTAAAGCTTATTATCTGTGATCTCAGGACCGTTCTTGTGAGTGTGATTGTAATAGTCACTTTGTATTGGGCTACGCTTTGGGTTAGATTCTGCCATTTTACATTTGGCCAGTAACTCCTCAATCTTTTCTTTTTGAGATAGAGCGAACCCCTCCTTAGTGGCCAAGATGTGCACACCCAAGTACCTGTCAACCCGCCCCAAGGACTTCAGGGTAAACTTTTCCCCCAGGGCCTTGGCAAATTCATCACACCTTTCCTTGCTAGGCCCTACATATAGGAGGTCGTCCACATAAACTAACACCCGTTCTGTGGTACACTTGGAGTTGCGTGTGAAAACGCATTCATCTGCATGGGATGCACTGAAACCAACTCGTTCTAAGCTTTTTCTAAGGCAGTCGTACCATAGTTTCCCCGACTGCTTGAGGCCATATAACCCTTTTTGAAGTAGCCATGTGTTTTCCCCTTCCTGCTGGTAGCCAGGAGGGTCCCTCACGTAGATCTCCCGGTCCAAGTTGGCGTGGAGGTAAGACGTCTGGATGTCGAATTGGAAGACTTCCTCCCCCAGAGCGGCTGCAGTTATGAGGGCGACCTTGACACTCTCTGCCCGGACGGTTGGAGAGTAGGTCTCCCCGTAGTCCTCCATGTAGCGCTGGCCGAACCCCTGTGCTACCAAGCAGGCCTTACACAGGTAGAGGCCGTTGGCAAGTGGTTTGGCCTTGAAAACCCACCTTGTGCCAATGACTTTCCTCTCTTTTGGTGGTTGCTGCGGGGTGAAGACCTTGAGCTTTCTCAGGCTCGCCATCTCCCGCTCCATCGCGAGCTGCTACTTCTCCTGTTCTTCGATGGGCAACCCCTGGATGTCAGAGAAGGATTTTGGTGTGTCCACAATGCTGTTGATGGACGCGATGTGCCCAATGTCGATTCTCTTTGGCGGGATCCCTTTGTTGGACCGCTTTGACCTCCTGACCTCCTGCCACTCACCGCCTTTTTGTTCTGCGGGTTCCTTGTTAGCCGGCATTTCACAACCGGGATGTGAGGATGGTTTGAGGCAACGCTTCCAAGCCAGCAGCTAGAAGCAAGATGCCTGGAGGTTCCAGCAAGAACCCATTTGAGACGGATGGCAGGAGATCCCCGATTGTGACCAGGAGTCTTCAATCAAGAACAGCAGCTCTGCATCCAGCCCCTGACGCCAGCTTCGCTCCAGGTGAGAGCACAGATGACCTCTATTCCCCCAGAGGACCCAGCGGAGCGCCAGGGACCCCTTCGCATGCCTCCCCACAGCTGCAAGCCACAGAGGGAAGCATGGAAGGCTTACAGTCCTCCCAAGACTGCCAAGACACCCGGGAAGCGGCTCAGGCCCAGGCCAAGCGCAGCGTGGACCAGTTGACTAACCAGGAATGCAGGGAGCTGCTCCAAACGTTCCTTGCAGCACAAAGGACGCCACAAGCCTCTCCACGAGGGATGCCAGCGCAGGGGGCCTCTGGACACTGGGTAAGTCCTTCCCCAGCGCCCACGAGGCCCCCTAACATGACACCGGCCACCCTGGGGGACCCCGGGGCCCTGGAGCTTTTGGCGGGAAATTTCCTACCAAACTGTGATCTGCAGCTTCCAGGGCCAACTGGAAGCAAGATGGCAGGCCTCAGGACACCAACATGGTTTGATAGGCCTCAGCAAAGCCTCGAGGCCCAGCAATCGGTGGCAGCCAGCCGAAGCGGCACGGAAATCGCCCGGTCTTCCCCACCGGAAAGCCTCAAGGCCTATGATGGCCTCGAAGCCTGCCCAGCCGAGCCTACTGCAGCAGAGATTAAAGCAGCCATCCAGGTCCTGGTTGCGGCCCTGGAGGCCAAAACGACCGCGGCTTCGACATCGGGGGTAGCCAGCCTCCCTCGCTACCCCCAGGAGCCTCCCAGAGGAGCTCTGGGGCCTCCAACCATCCTCTGCTACCAATTTGTGAGATGGCCTCACGGCCTCCCTCAGGTCTAACTGTGTAAACACCTTTCCTTTTGCTAGATGCGCCAGTAGATGTTTTGTGAGAGGCAGGGGATAAAGGTTCTCAACACAGACACTGTTAATGCCACGGAAATCCACACATAACCACAATGAGCCGTCTTTCTTCTCTCTGAAGAGAACAGGAGCTGCTATCCAGGAACGGGCTGGCTGGATAAACCCCCTGGCCTGTTTCTGTTTTATATACTGTCATAGTTCCTCCAGTTTCCGAGGTGTCATGGCGTACATAGGCGGTTTTGGAAGTTTGGCCCCGGGCACAATATCGATGGCACAATCAGTCGACCAGTGAGGCAGCAGGATATCACATTCCTGTTCGCTAAATACTTCCACTAGATCTGCGTACGCTGCCGTATAGGACCCCCTCTCCTCAACTCACCCGACTCCCAATGGCTACCTCCCCCTCTATCTTACCGTTCCTTTTCATTTGGGGGCTGGGGACCTGTCCCAATTCTCAATTTTTGGTATCTCCCCCTCCCACCAAATTTTGGGGCCCCATTTATCCAACCACACTAGTCCCAAGATCACGGTCTCAGTTATGGAAGGTACCACAATGAACCGGAGCACCTCCCAATGTTCCCCCATCTCCAGCCAAACAGGCTCCTTCACATGGGTTACCGGAGCCCCCCCCAGGAGGGACCCATCCACCTGTTCAAACCTAATGGGGCTGGCTAGCCGGTGCACTCTAATCCCGACCTCTGCCACCACGGCCTGGCTGATCAGGCAACCGGTGCATCCAGAGTTAATCAAAGCCTTGTGTTCTACCCACCTGCCTGTTTGCAGATTCATCAAGACAATTGGCAGTGCAAAAGGCAGTATGGGCTCGCTTACCATAGGATCGTTCATGGGTTCCTCCTCGCTCTCGGACTCCAACAGTTGGCTTCGAGTGGCTGTCGGTGTCTCCTCTCTCTCCTGGACCTTCTGTCGAAGTGTGATCCTCTCCATCTGTTTGGCTGCCCGTGACCTCTCGGGTCCCATCTTTGGTGGTGGTGGGGGCTGCCCTTCTGTGGGGTTGGTGCAGGGTCCCGTAAAACAGGAATGGGACATTCCACTGCTCAGTGACCTGGCCTTTCACTCCTGAAATACCTGAATGTCGTCCAGGAGGGAATCCCAGAGAGACCCATACCGGGGACAGGAATCTTGCGTGCTTCATCTCTCGGGTTTTCTCTACGGGGCGCAACCTGTTCCTCCCCTGAGTTCCGGAACTCATGCAGCCCTGCATCGAGGTCCACCACCACCCAATACCACTCCGGTAGCCTACTGAGGACTCCCCTACCACACACGCTTGATGTAGGTCTCAGTCTAGATCTGCTCGAAACTGGTGGAGTAACAGCCTTTCTGGCCAGGACCGCAGTCTACTGGCAACTCATCTGAAGTCCCATACGTACTCTGCCACAGGCCAACCTTGTTGTTTTATGGTCAGGATCTCCGCCTCAGCCCGCTGGATTCTTGAAACATCTTCGAAATGGGACCTCAATGCTTCCAGGAAAAGCCCCACATCAGCCAGTTCCCTGGCATGTTCAGTATAAAAATCAGCTGCCCAGTCCGCTGCTTTGCCCTGCAAACCCGCTGTCAGAGCCTCAAACATGGCCCATTGTGATGGGTAGAGGTTGGCGTACCAGTCTAGGTGATTGACAGCTTGGCTCAAGAACATGGCCAGGCAGTCTGGGTTACCATCAAACGTGGTTGGAAAAGGCGGAGGACCGCAGCCATCCCTGGACCCCATGGACCACCAACCATCCCCGGACCCTCAGGAGCAGAGCATTGGCCCATTGTTTGCTGGCCCGAAAACCCAAGGAGTCTGGTTGTTGACCCCATATTCTCTCTGCCAGTCTCTGTCACTGTACTACCTCCCCACAAAGGCCTAGCTTGCGCAGCTGGACCACCTGCTCCACCATGCTGGATCCCCAGTCAGAGCCTGGGACTGGCCAATCAAAACCGGGATGGGCCTGACTTGGCTGATGGTGCTTCCATGCTTGACCACGTGGCCATACCATGCCCGGCCTCCCACCTGGACCATGATAGTGGGTCCTGGACCCCAGCTTCACCAAACCTTTCTCTAATAAGGTCCATGGTGGTTTGTCCAGGTGTTGTGGAATAACCCCATCATCCTCGTCAGTGACTTGCCTCTCTCTCCACTCCATCAGGAGTCTTGGAGGGGCTGGTGTGTGGGTCCGGCCATCACCTGGGTTGGTGAGGGCCGCGCTATGCCACCAGTCACCAGATTGCCCAGGCGCACCTGCTCCTTGGCCCTCACTCACCGGGACTGTTAGTTGTGCATCCCTGGTTTTCGGTCTCACCACTGGCTGAGCCTCTCCTTCAGTAGGAGCCACTAGCTGAGCTACCTCAGCTGGTCTGCTTTCTGCAGCCACTGGTGTGGCCTCTTAGTGTTAAACAGACGCTAAAGAAGCAAACAAAGTTAGCACTGGGAGTGGTTTTGCTCTCAATGCTCTAAATATCCTGCCCCTGCAGCTCCACCCAGCTCCACCCTTCCCTTCCCAACAAGCCAGCATCCTGGTGGGTGGGTATAAATCCATAAATCCTTTTGGCTGTTCCCTGCTGTCCACGCAACATCCCAGCCTGCCGTCAGTTTCACCGCCCGGTGAGTTCTTTTAGGGTCCTTTATTGTCCGCTTTAAGAGGAAGGATAATCCAGCTCCAGTCTCCTCCAGGTAACACAGCTCCAGCCTATCACCTCTGCTTCTACAGTGTCTCTGCAGCTCCGGTGGCTACTGGGACCTCTCGCAGCCTGCCAGCTGCCCAGCTGTCCTTTAGAGGCCCAGTTGTCCGGTGCAGTTCCCAGCTGAGCTGCGGGACTTCCCGGCGTCCCAGCTGTTCGGCGGAGCTCTCAGGGGGCAGGCATCATCATCTGCAGCTCCCAGCTGAGCAGCGGGGCTGCACACGGCACGGCTTTCCCCCCCCCCCCATGGAATAACGAGCCTGGGACTTGACACAAGGAACGTGAGAAGTTCCTAAAAAGTAGTAACTGCCTCCCAGAGGTCAAGCTACACACGAAACAAACACCAAGAAGGCCGAGTTTGAAGTCTCCCATCCTTCCCAGGCATCATCCCAGCAGTCACTCGTATCTCCCTGTCACTCCTCCAAGAGAGCGTCGTCCTCAAGTCCGAAATTACCACGACCCGAGGCACACAGCAGCGTGTCACAGCTATCTCAAGTCTCAGGCGCCTCCTGCCATTCTAAAGTGACTTCTTGCCACAGCCACGCATCCCGAGTTTCACGGGCAGGGAACTTTGCCGCTCAGGCTGCACAAGCACAAATCAAAGCTGAAGCAGCCAAATCCGCTCTACAGGTGGCGAAAGCAGAGCAGCTGCAGAAGGAAGAAATGGCCAACTGGAGGCAAAAACAAAAGGAATATATGGCCAAAGTTCAGGCCAAACATGAGGAAGAAATGGCTCAGGCCAGGCTTGAATTTCTACGGCATCAACAGGAAACAGAAGAGAAAGCGGCAAGAGCGGAAGCTTTAGAGAAGAAGCTCCCAGGTGCGACCTTCCTGCCCAGATTTGGGAGGCCAGAAGGTGGAAAATTGCACAGCTGTGTCGAGGCCTAGGTAGACGACCAGAATGCACTATGTCAAGAGTGGGAGAGGGCGACGCAGTCGGTCACAGCTCTCCCCAGGCCAAGTGGAGTAGAAGTCGACGGCCGTGCGGTTCCAGTCCAGCACCCCCAGCCTCATTTGGGTGCAGCCTTTTTCCAGGGCAATCTGGGGGCCAAAGCGGAGGGGCTTAGCTCCAAGGGAGGAGATTCCCTGGGAGGAGCCTGGGGGGGGGGGCAGAAATTGGGTGGGTGGGCAAATGAGGTGGTGCCAATTGTGATGTTCCTGGGACGTAAGGATGTGTCTCTTGACTGCTTAATCGTCTAATGCAGGGCTCTCCAAACCTGCCCCTTTAAGACTTGTGGACCTGAACTCCCAGATACGGCCGGCTGAGGAATTCTGGGAGCTGAAGTCCACAAGTCTTAAAGGGGCCAGACTTGGAGACCCCCTAATCCAATGATTCCAGCTTCAAGGGGACAAGGAATGGGGGAGGGGAGGGGAAATGAGGCAAAGTCTTAAAGGGGCAGGCTTGGAGACTCCCTAGTGACTGAAGCAGCGAGTTCAAGTCTCCCTTGAGTAGAGCTGGTCATTTTCGCAGCCACAAATGGAATGTGGTTTGCCTCCTTTCTGTGGGGGAGGGGGAAGGCTTATGGGGGTGGGAGGGGGCTGCGGCTGAACCTACAGGAATGTGATCGCCTGGTGGTCTCCCATCCAAGTTTAAATCAGGCCTCGTCCTCCTGGGTTTTTCCCAGATCCTCCTAGGTCAGGTAGGATTTACAAAACCTGGGG
>JAKJMR010014842.1:0-10638 GCA_024449315.1 Daboia siamensis | reverse complement strand
AGAGACGGAGAAAGAGAGAGAGAGAGAGAGACCAAGAGACGGAGAAAGAGAGAGAGAGAGAGAGAGAGAGAGAGAGAAAGAGAGAGACAAAGAGACAGAGAGAGACAGAGAAAGAGAGAGAAAGAGAGAGACCAAGAGACAGAGAGAAAGACAGAAAGAGAAAGAGAGACAGAGACCAAGAGACAGAGAAAGAGAAAGAGAGACAGAGAGTGAGAGAGAGGGAGAGACCAAGAGACGGAGAAAGAGAGAGAAAGAGAGAGACCAAGAGACAGAGAGAGACGGAGAAAGAGAGAGAGAGAGAGAGACCAAGAGACGGAGAAAAAGAAAGAGAGACAGAGACCAAGAGACAGAGAGAGACGGAGAAAGAGAGAGAAAGAGAGAGACCAAGTGACGGAGAAAGAGAGAGACAAAGAGAGAGACAGAGACGGAGAAAGAAAGAGAAAGAGAGAGAGAGTGAGAAAGAGAGACAGAGACCGAGAGAGAGAGAGAGAGAGAGACCAAGAGACAGAGAGAAAGACAGAAAGAGAAAGAGACAGAGACCAAGAGACAGAGAAAGAGAAAGAGAGACAGAGAGTGAGAGAGAGAGAGAGAGAGAGAGAGAGAGAGAGAGAGAGAAAGAGAGACAGAGAAAAAGACAGAGAAAGAGAGAGTAAGAAAGAGACAGGAGAGCGAGAAAGAGAGAGTCAGAGAGAGACATAAGCAGAGCAATAATAAGAAAAAAGTAGACATGAAAATGAGAGAGAGAGTGAGAGAAAGAGAAAGAGAGAGACAGGCATAAAAAAAATGGCAGAAAGATCATAGATATTTTGCTGGGATCTGCTGCCACCAGCAAAAAGCAGATCCCACTTAACAAAGAACAATAGAATAGAATAAAACAGAGCTAGCAGCATCCAAATTAATTAATGCATTAGATTTATGCAGCTGCCCATCTTGTAACGGTGACTCTGAGTGAGAGGAAAGTATTAAAACAGGAAACACAGCCGACAGTTTCCATGGGGTCCATGATTAAAGCACATAAAACAATTGCAAAAAGAAAATAATTAAGGAATCCATGTATCTCTTTCATCAAAATCTAGAATGACATCTAGAATAGAAGAGAGCTGGAAAGGGACCCTTGGAGAGCTGACGTGCTGCGTTTGAGACCCGAGCACCACGCGATGGGGTGGAGCTCCCGGTTCCTTGCTCCAGCTCCTACTCACCTACCGTGAGACGTACCGCGAAAATAAACCCTAGCTTGATTTTTTGGGGGTGGACCTATAATATAAGCCCTACCCCAAAAGATAAGCCCTAGTTTTGGGGCGAGGCGCATGCCTAAAAATCAAGCTAGGGCATGGAGCTGCCCCACGCGCCCCACACCCGCTTACCGTTGCAGCCAGGCCTCCCATCAATCGACACCTGCCTCACCTCGCCGGCCCACTTCTTCTGTGGCGCCTCCCCCGGCCTACATTTTGCCATCACTAGCTTTCCAAAAAGGCCTCCGCAACCGAGAAAGGAGCTACGGATTCAATCCTTGGTTCTCGGCTGCAGAGGCTTTTCCAGAAGGCCTCTGATAGCGAAATGCAGGCCGCAGCTCCATTCTCAACTGCAGAGGCATTTCCTTCGGCTGGGTGGGGCTGTGGGTGCCGCCATGAGGTGAGACCGTGGAAAACACACACACACACACACACACATACACACACACCCTGAAAATAAGACCTGGTGCCTGTTTTGGAGGCCAACCCCCACCCCAAAAAAACCCCAGGCCTGGTCTTATTTTCATGGAAACAGGTAGCAGATTGAAAGCTTGCAAATGCGAGTAGATCAATAGGTACCACTTCAATGGAAGGTAACAGCATTCCGTGAGCCTTTGGCCTATAACAGGGGTCTCCAAACTCGGCCCTTTTATGCCTCGTGGACTTCAACTCCCAGAAATCCATAGCCAGCATGCCTGGCTGAGGAATTCTGGGAGTTGAAGTCCACGAGTCATAAAAGGGCCGAATTTCAAGACCCCTGGCCTATAGCCATGCTGCCCACCTGACCAGGGAAATGGTCTTCGGACAAAAATCTCCCTCGGCAAAGGAACGGAAGCAAGCACCTGGATTCGGACACGACTGGACAAGACAAACTTTTCTCCATTTTTAGTTTCCCATAATAAATCACTGCAAAGCGATTTCCCAGGGCTTACTCAAAAGGAGCCAAACTACTCACCGACTTCGTATGTTCGGGCCGAGGGGCAATCACCGGCGGGGGCAGACCTTCGTCGTCATCATCGTCGTCTTCCGAAACAGAGGGCACAGCTGGCGTTTCCGACACGGCCTTCACATTCTGCGTGGAAACCACACCCGATTTAATTAGAAGCAACCTGGAACTAAGGAGAAACTTCCTAACAGTCAGCACAATTAACCCGTGGAACAGCTTGCCACCAGAAGTTGTGGGAGCTTCATCGCTGGAGGTTTTTAAGGAGAGACTGGACAACCACCTGTCAGAAATGGTACAGGGTCTCCTGCTTAAGCAGGGGACTGGACTAGAAGACCTCCAAGGTCCCTTCCAGCTCTATTCTCATTGACTGATTGAGCTGTTAGCTTTTGCTCGGAATTTCAAGGTAACATACGGACATTTTTTCTCAAAATTGCCTCAAAATCCCTCCCCCCTCAGCCTTGAATGGCCAAGGACGGACTAGACTCCCCATCCAGCAATTTCACCCCTAGGCTAGACTGCCATTCTCTGCGGAAAGAAAGAATGGGCTATACAAGAAGTCCTCAACTTACGACCACAGTGGAACTTTCTAGTTGCTAAGTGAGACAGTCGTTAAAAGTCAATCGGGCTGAATTTTATAACCTTTCGGCCACCATCGTTAAGCAAATCATGAAGTCGTCAAGCAAATTCAGCTTTTCCCATTGACCTAACCACCTCAGGATTTATTTAACAAATGCTGTGATTCATGCAAGAATTTGGTATGTTTAAAGGTAAAGGTAAAGGTTCCCCCGCGCATGCGTGCTAGTCGTTTCCGACTCTAGGGGCCGGTGCTCATCTCCGTTTCAAAGCCGAAGAGCCAGCGCTTGTCGGAGGATGTCTCCGTGGTCATGTGGCCGGCATGACTAGACGCCAAAGGCGCACGGAACGCTGTTACCTTCCCACCGGAGTGGTCCCTATTTTTCTACTTGCATTTTTTACGTGCTTTCGAACTGCTAGGTTGGCAGAAGCTGGGACGAGTAAGAGGCGCTCACTCTGTTACGCGGCACTCGGGATTCGACCCGCCAAACTGCCGGCCATCTGGTTGACAAGCTCAGCGTCCTAACCCACTGAGCCACTGCGTTTAGTTTAAATCTAATGAAGAGAAGGACGAGGGGGGACATGATAGCAGTCTTCCAGTATCTCAGGGGTTGCCCCAAAGAAGAGGGAGTCAAGCTGTTCTCCAAAGCGCCTGAAAGCAGGACAAGAAGCAACGGATGGAAACTAGTCAAGGAGAGAAGCAACCTAGAACTAAGGAGGAATTTCCTGACAGTGAGGAACTACTTGCCTCCAGAAGCTGTGAATGCTCCAACCCTGGAAGTTTTTAAGAAGAGACTGGACAGCCATTTGCCTGAAATGGTACAGGGTTTCCTGCTTGAGAAGGGGGCTGGACTAGATGACCTCCAAGGTCCCTTCCAAGTCTGTTGTTCTATATTCTGTTATTCGCAACAACTGTCTTGTTTAGCAACAGAAATTTTCTCTTCCACTCTGGTCATAACTCAACCTATGAGTCCAACTGGGACCAGAATTTCCACGCTTAAGCAAAGCAGTCGTTAAGTGAACCGAGCCTGAATTCTATGACTTTTGCCATAGTTGTTAAATGAATCAGGGCAACTGTTACGTGAATCATGCAGTCATTAAGCGAATCCAGCTTCCCCCACTGATTTTGCTTGTCAGACGCTGGAAAGGAGGTCGCAAATGGCAATCATGTAACCTGAGGAATAGAATAGAACAGAACAGAATGGAGCATAACAGAACACAGCGGAGCGGAGCAGAGCAGAAGAGAAAAGAAAAGAAAAGAACAGAACGGAACAAAACAGAATAGAAATATAGAACAGAACAGAACAGAAAATAGAATAGAACAGAACAGAACAGAATAGGAGCTGGAAGGGAACTGGGAGGTCATCTAGTCCAACCCCCTGCTCAGGCAGGAAACAAACTTCCAGTGTTGGAACATTCAGAACTTCTGGATGCTGCAACTGTTGTGAAGACACGCCAGCAAGCAACAGAATTTGAATGATGTGACCATGTGGATGTGGCAAAATGTTTGTTAAGTGTGAGGACCCGCCGCAGGTCACTTTTTCCAGTGCCGTTTTTTCAGTTTGAACAGACGCTAAACGAATGGTTGTAAGTCAAGGACTAGCCCTACTGGGGATGGAAGAGCACATACGGTACACCATTGAGATACAGTAGCAATAAACCTTCCTTTGTTGTCCTTTTATCACCAACCCCAGCTACTGAAGGTAGACTGCTACTGGTGCTGGAAGCTCCATTTTTGAACCAAATGAAGAACAGCTCCTGGTCGTTCCAGTTTTTTAGCATTTATCTTTTTTGTTGACTTAGAACAATTTTTTTTTTTTTTTTTTTTTTTTAAAGGAAATGGACTGAGCTGGGTAAAACGGAGTTAGCGGATTGCAGCAAAAACGGGGTTGGGATTTGCAAGATTTTTTTCTTCTTCTTTAGGAACCGGCAAAGTCATTAGGCAACCTCAAGCACGACAAATTCCCTCTGCCCAACTCACAAAGGCTGCCTTGACGAGCAGCCAAGCCAGCAATATTTATTGCTGCTTATTAAAACACTGTCTGAGCATATTTTTTCAACCCTCCCCCACAAAAATATATTCTTTTGTTCAAGATGTGCATCCCTTCACTTGCTGAGTAAAGACAATGTTCGGGGTGGTTTTATAAGCAACCAATAACATTTCTGTCATTACAGGAAGGCGGGTCAGAAAAAAATAATAATTTATAGCAGGGATTTCAAGACAAGATATTCCAGTGCCGGTACAGGTAGTCTCTGACTTACGACCACAACTGAGCCCAAAATTTTTGTCGCTAAGTGAGCTTTGTTCCATTTCATTACCTTTCTTGTCATAGTTGTTAAGTGAAACACGGGACGTTCTTAAGTTAATAACATGGTTGTTAAGTGAAACAGGCTTTGTAACTTTGATCAGACTACCCATAATTTGGATTAAAGCCTGAGGAGAGGCTGAAAATAAAGGGGACCCCCCCCCCCCAAAAAAAATATTAACCAATCAAATATTAACCAGGCCTGCCCCCTGCTTAGCTTCCAATCCAGAAAAGATCATCCCGGTGAAGCTAATGACTCCAAAAACATGAGGGCTAGAAACTTAACTTCGGTTTGAAGCAAGTAAGGAGGACAATCTGAAAAACTCAGGAGGTGTCAACAAAATATTGGGGCTGTGTTCATATAATACTTCCTTCTTTGTCCTTATCCATCTCATTATCCTGTGGCTGTAGGATGGGGATAAACATTAAAACAGCAGAAACTGAATTAACTAGAAAAATAGGATTCTCACAGATTTTCTTAAGACTTCGTTGGCAACTTAATAATAATAAAGTTGGAAGGGACCTTGGAGGTCATCTAGCCCAACCCCCTGCTCATGCAGGAAACCCTACACCATTTCAGACAAATGGCTGTCCAGTCTCTTCTTACAAACTTCCAGTGTTGGAGCAACCACAACTTCTGGAGGCAGGTAGTTCCACTGGCTAATTGTTCTACTTGTCTGGAAATTTCTCTCCTTAGTTCCAGGTTGAATCTCTCCTTGATGAGTTTCCATTCATGGCTTCTTGTCCTGCCTTCAGGTGCTTTGGAGAATAGCTTGACTCCCTCTTCTTTGGGGCAGCCCCTGAGATATTGGAACACTGCTATCATGTGCCCCCTCCTTCTCCTCTTCATCAAACTGGACATACCCAATTCCAGCAACCGTTCTTCGTTATGTTTTAACCTCTGGTTCCTTGAGCATCTTTGTTGCTCTTCTCTGCACTCTTTCTAGAGTCTCAACATCTTTTTTACATCGTGGGGACCAAAACTTGATGCAGCATTCCAAGTGTGGCCTGACCAAGGCCTTGTAAAGTGGTATTAACACTTCACGTGATCTTGATTCTATCCCTCTGTTAATGCAGACTAGCACTGTGTTGGCTTTTTTGGCAGTTGCCGCACACGGCTGGCTCACATTTAAGGGATTGTTCACTAGGACTCCAAGATCCCTCTCCCGGTTACTACTATTGAGCAAGGTACCCCCTATACCAGGGGTCAGCAACCTGAAACAGTGAAAGAGCCACTCGGAACCGGTTCCCTCACAAAAGGAAAAACTGGGAGCCGCAAAAAATGTGTGCACATGCGCGTACATGCGCGCATGCGCAGAACAGAGTTTGAAGAGTGGAGCCAAGGCGAGATTTGCACCTACCCTGCATATTTGAATTGATTGGTTGAACTTTTTCAGTCCCACTTTTTTTTTGGACTGCACATGGCAGATGACTGGGAGCCGCAGGAGACGGGTGAAAGAGCCGCATGCGGCTCCGGAGCCACGGGTTACAGACCTGTGCCCTATACTATACCTGTGCATTTGGTTTTTCTTGCCTAAATGTAGAATCTCACTTTTTTCACCATTGAGTTTCATTCTGTTAGATAGCGCCCAGTGTTCGAATCTGTCCAGATCCTCCTGCATCTTAAGCCTGTCTTCTGGAGTGTTGGCTATTCCTGCCAGCTTGGTGTCGTCTGCAAATTCGACGAGTTCCCCATCTATTTCCCCCCCCCCCCCCCCGCCGTCCAAATCGTCGATGAAGATGTTGAAGAGCGCTGGGCACTTGGAAGACAAGAGATTATGCGGTTTTCTCCACAGCCAGAAATTCACACGAAACGGCCTGAAACTAACACCGCTCGGTTTAGATTTGGGACAAGGTTGTTCACACAATCTCGGTTTAGATTTGGGACAGGGTGTTCACACAATCTATCACCCTGAGAACTGAGGGCAAACTGCCCTCTTTAAAGCAATCGCTTTTCCCCCCTGGGAAAAAACTAGCTCATTTAAAAATTAATGTTATTGCTTGGGAGTGAGAGAATCAGATTCACCCGAAGGTGTTAAATACAGGCGCCAGCTTTTTTACCTGTTCTTGGGAAAAGGCTGGGTGTTAAAAAAATAGCCCCTCTTCGCAAACATGTTTGTTTTGGTGCTTTGAGATTCAGTGTGTTTTTTTTTTTATTCTTCTTCTTCAAAAAGGAGGCAATAGCTGCATCAATAAAATAACGTCAGATTCGCGGCATTATTTTTAGTCCTGCCAATTCAGTTCATCTCGCTCGGACTTCAGGATTTATGTCCCCCTTTTTTTCAAAGCAAAACTGGAACCATTTCGATTAACGATCGTACAATGAACCGGTGACGTTCTTGCCTAGGCCTGCCAAACACAAAAGTTCATTTTGGATTTCAGACTATTAGCAACAGAAAACCCAGTCATTTAATGCCTATGTTTTTCACACAACCCACTTCAATCAAAATAGAGCTGGAAGGGCCCTTGGAGGTCTTCTAGTCCAACCCCCTGCTCAAGCAGGTGACCCTCTATCATTTCAGACAAATGGTTGTCCAGTCTCTTCTTAAAAACCTCCAGTGTCGGAGCACCCACAACATCTGGAGGCAGGTTGTTCCACGGGTTAAATTGTCCTCATTGTTAAGAAGTTTCTCCTTAATTCCAGGTTGCTTCTCTCCTGGATTATTTTCCATCTGTTGTTCCTTCTCTTGCCTTCTGGTGCTTTGGAGAATAAGTTGAACCCCTGCTCTTTGTGGCACCCCTCAGATACTGGAATGCTGCTATCATGTCACCCCTATTTCTTCTTTTCTTTGGACTACTAGCCAAACCCAAATCCTGAAAGACCTGGCTCTTTGAGCTTTCCGGCCAGGACTGAGAATTTTAATTGTAATTTTATTTTAATTGGGTTTGAATTGGAGTTTAGGGACGCGGTGGCTCAGAGGGTTAGGACGCTGAGCTTGTCGATCAGAAGGTCGGCAGTTTGGCGGGTCGAATCCCGAGTGCCGCGTAGCAGAGTGAGCGCCTGTTACTCGTCCCGGCTTCTGCCAACCTAGCAGTTCGAAAGCACGTCAAAATGCGAGTAGAAAAATAGGGACCACCCCAGTGGGAAGGTAACAGCGTTCCGTGCGCCTTTGGCGTCTAGTCATGCCGGCCACATGACCACGGAGACGTCCTCGGACAAGCGCTGGCTCTTCGGCTTTGAAACGGAGATGAGCACCGGCCCCTAGAGTCGGAAACGACTAGCACGCGTGTGCAGGGGAACCTTTACCTTTACCTAATTGGAGTTTAACAGGGGTTTTATTTTATTCAAGGACTAAATTTAATTATTTTAATTGTTCTTAACTGTTGTAATTAGAAGGCCAGATCCTGAAGCTAAAACTCAAATACTTTGGCCACCTAATGAGAAGGAAGGACTCACTGGAGAAGAGCCTAATGCTGGGAAAGATCGAGGGCAATAGAAGAAGGGGACGACAGAGAATGAGGTGGCTGGATGGAGTCACTGAAGCAGGAGGCGTGAGCCTAAATGGACTCCAGAAGATGGTAGAGGACAGGAAGGCCTGGAGGAATGTTGTCCATAGGGTCGCGATGGGTCGGACACGACTTCGCAGCTAACAACAACAACAAATTGTTATTTTAAATACCTTGTGAACCGCCCTGAGTCCTATGGGAGAAGAGCGGTATATAAGTCCCATAAAGATAGACATAAACATATGCTTTTGTCTCCAGGCCTTTAATCCTCTTAGTTGCTCTTCTCTGCACTTTTTCCAAAGTCTCAACATCTTTTTTTGTAATGTGGTGACCAAAACTGGATGCCGTATTCCAGGGGTGGCCTTGCTAGGGTTTTTATAAAGTGGTAATAATACTTCACGTGATCTTGATTCTATGCCTCTGTTTATACAGCCCAGGATTGTATGAGCTGTTTTGGCTGCTGCTGCACACGGCTGGCTCACGTTTCAGTGATCACCCACTAGGACCCCAAGGTCCCTCTCACAGTGGCTGTTTTTGAGCCAGGTCTCGCCTAAGAGCCTCGGTGGAGCAGTGGGCTAATGCCTCCTTAAGTAACACCAGCTGCCTGCAATTAGTGCAGGTTCGAGTCCCACCAGGCTCAAGGTTGACTCAGCCTTCCATCCTTCCGAGGTAGGTAAAATGAGGACCCAGATTGTTGGGGGCAATTAAGCTGACTTTGTAATAATGCCGCTTGGGGTGTGTGTGAAAGCCCTAATAAGCAGGCATATACATAGAATGAAGGCTACCGCTAAAGCTTGTAAGCTGCCCTGAGTCTTCGGAGAAGGGCGGGATGTAAATGGAATTAAAATAAAAATAAATAAATAAATAAATAAATAAATAATCTGTACTTGTACCTTTGGGTTTTTTCCTGCCAAACCTTGCTTTTCTCCACATTAAGAAGAGAGTGTCAAAAATAAGCGAGTATCAAAATAATATTACAATTACCTTATCCCAGATCCCTTTATGGCTCAATTCACACAATTAAAACAGCTGCATTCACACAACATTCTAAGTTTGATTAACTGCAACCTTGGCTAGTTTTGGCAGATTGTGCAAACCTGGCTGTTTAGTTGAGTTTAGGATTCAATGGCTTAATTCAGCAACCAATTAAAGCAGGTTTTGCTGGCACTGTTCCACGACTCCATCTCCTAACCAGCCCTTCTTCAGCCTAGTTAACTCCCAACGGGTTGGGGCCACCACATCCAAAATCCAGACTAGCCCTCGACTTACAAACAGTACAGTTAGCGACCGTTCAAAGTTACAACGGCGCTGAAAAAAAGTGACTGACGACCGATTCTCACACTTACGACCGTTGCAGCATCCCCAAGGGCCACCCGATCAAAATTCAGACGCTTGGCAACCGCTTCGTATTTATGACGGTTGCACAGTGTCCCGGGGGTCACACGATTTCCCCCTTTTGCGACCATCTGACAATCGAAGTCAACAGGGGGAGCCAGGTTCACCTCACAACCCTGTTACTAACTTAACAACGGGAGTGGTTCCCTCAACCAGTACAGCAAAAAAAAATTGTACAATGGAGCAAAACCTACTTAACGACTTCCTTCCTTATCAACAGAAATTTTGGGCCCAGTTTTTCCATCAGACCAGCTTTTATTTCTAGCTTCCAGCAAAAAGCTGGAAGGGGGAGGGGAAGGGGGGAAATAGCTTAATGACCCTGGCATTTACTTAATGACCACCTGTTTGCTTAACTACCATGACTTACTTAGCAACCACTGCAAAACATGCTGTAGTTATGTCGGTCCTAGGATGATCCACTTAAAGACTGAAATAACTGACAACCAGAATTCCTTGGCCGTAAATCAAGGACTACTGCTACAATCCAAAGTGGTGTTCAGCTAACCAGGAAATGAGCCACTGTCTTAATTTACAGCATCTTTCTAGCTTCAGCCCAAAGCAGGTGCTTCAAGACCCACCATTAGCAACCAACAGGGAAGGCATTTCGATGAAGGCCACCAGCATCCTTATACATCTACCACGGCCTGGAGGAAGAGATGGAGGCTGGACCTCCTCAAGCTGTTCAAGTAGCCCTGATGTCACCCCCATATTAGGTCCTCATTATTTGGTAATTCCCCCC
>JAKJMR010014841.1:29641-41713 GCA_024449315.1 Daboia siamensis | reverse complement strand
CACCAAAGAGGCGCCAAACTGCAAAGCCATTCCCAAAATCTCTAGTTGGGATAGGGTGGGAGGGGGGGGGGGGGGGGGGGGGGGGGGGGGGGCGTAGAGAGCCAGGAAAGAGGAAAAATTGCAGGCTTTGCACAGGAATATTCAGACCCAGCTTTGCTTATGCTGTAACCTCTTGACTTTAGTAAAAATAATCCTTTCACTTCAGAAATGGACTCAAGGGCCTTTCTTTCCTAAACAATCAAATCGAGACAAGCCTGACAATCTGCAGTAGCAGTCCACCCAGAAACTGTGGGGACTATGCACAGAATGTCTGTGTCAAGCTACAAACACTATGGTCTTTAGGACCACTACATGATTCTAACTTGTCAACAGTGCAGGAGGGAGAGAGGGGAGAATTTTGAACCCACAGGTGTCCTTATCAGTACAAGAGCCAGAGCTGTTTTGGTGAACTAAAGTTTCTTCTCATAATAATTACTGAATGATGTATTGGACAATGTGACCCGAACCTGTCAGAGAGGGGAGGGAAAGTTCCATCCTTTTAATTAACTGCTTCCTGACATTTCCTCAGAGCTAGCTTTCCTTTAACCCTGCCAATTTGTATCTGCACAATAAAGTATACATTAGAGAACACAATGGCTCTGGTGTTTTGCTTTGGTTGGGCTTTTCAGCTAGAGGTTGACACTCTGTTCACAACAGTGCACAGGAGGAGATGGAAGCTTGGGAAAAGGCCGCTTGAAGACTCTGAAGCTGTGGAGACTACCCTGAATTGGAAGAGGAAGCAGAGACTTTTGATGACCAACTGAAGCCCTGATGGTCACTGCAGGTCAGAAAGAAGGAAGAATGGGAGGAGTAGCCCTTTGGGATAATGTTTACCTGAGGGAGCAAATGGAGCCAGCCAAAAGCTCAGCATGCCGAGAAAGAGTGCAGAGCGGCAAGAGGTGAAACAGACCCCCATGATGTTATCTTCAAGCAAGCCATTGACTTCCTGAGAGATGCCTTTGAAAATCTCCAAGCTCATGGTGCCCAAGATTGGCCATCACTGCCATCTGCCCAACTGGAACCTGCCCAAGCCAACAATGGCACAGCTGCACCTGCTTCCATGGCTGCAGAGGCCTCTGTCCCATCTCTGCAGGCACCAGCACCATGGCCAGCACCAGCTCAGATGGCACAGCCACCATGTGGGCTGCCCCTGTACAGAGAAGAGAACACAGGCTTCCTGCCCTGGGAGTAAACTTTAACAGTGACTCAAAGCAACTAGTGTTCTTCCTGACTCAAGTGTGGACCTACATGTAGGAGTATGGAGCTGACTTGGCAATGGAAAGGGCCATCATGGCCCCTTTGGAGCTCGGATCTGAGGAGGAGGAGGAGGAGATGGAGTCAGGGCCAATGGATGGAGATGGTGCAGTCCCTATGGCCCATGAGGAATGACCTGGGGACAGGGACGAGGCAGTTCTGGGTCCCTTGGGCCTCGGAAGAGTAGGCAGAGAGGAATAGAGGGTGCAGGCTGACTGAGGAACGGAGGATGAGATGGAAAGGACAGGCAGTGGAGCAGAAGAGCGACAGAGCTCCGGAGACAAGCAAATTCCTACCCCGCCTGATCCCCAAGCATGGAGAATGGAGAGGAGGCAGAATCAGTGCAGGGTAACCTGACTACTCAGGAGGAGGGCACCCCACCCTTCACGAGGATCACTTGGAGAGTAGCATTTAAGGAGATGCCATGAGGATGGGCTTTTGTATTTTGTGGCAACACTCTCCACGGCTCCGAGAACTTTGCTCCAGAATCCTTGCTGTTGTGGACTCATGTTTGATTCTTTGACTTGACGTCTGCAGGCTAACAGTGACGCAGCTCTGTTCTGGGTTTTTGCTGTGTTCCTGGTGGACTCTCCATGCCACGAAGTTCTAAGTCATCTGTCGTGAACTTTGCCAAGGTTGAGATGCTTCCTTGCTCCCAGAGCATTGCTGTTTCCTTGGACTTCCATTGCCAGGAAGTGTGTGCATGTGTGTGAGCCTTGCTCTTGGACTGTAAGTGTAAATTGTGTGCAGAGACTTTGGGAACAAACCAGGAATTGCTGGATTGTGGGGATTCTGGGGGATGGTGGTGGAATAAATGCTGATAAGCCTCTGCCTAACACGTGTTGCTTGTGCACCAACCCTGGGTCATAACAGGGGCCAAGGTGCGGAGCATGACTTTGGCACTGGAGGGGGAAGCAGCAGAGTGGATGGTGATCATCCACAATGATGATGCATCAAAACTGTGCAACTTCGACCACTTCATGGGGACCCTACGGAAAAGGTTCAAGGACCCCCTGGCCAATAGAAAGGCCATAACAAGAATCAAAAGCCTATTGCAAGGCAGATGACCCGTGGCCACTTACATCCAAGAATTTTGCAGCCTGGCATGCATACTAGCCAACTGGCCACAAGAAGTGTTGATTGAATGTTTTCAAGACGGCCTGAATGACAACATCTATAACACCTACATCTCCAGAGGCACATCACAGATGCTCCAGGGCTGGTACATCCTGGTCGATAAAGTGGAAATAGACTAAGCCAGGTCCTGCAACCGCCCCAGCCATGGATGGCGGAGAACCCTCCTCAAGAGAGGAAAGAAACCCTGAAGCAAGGGGATGGGACTCCAGCCCATGCCGCTGCTCTACCGGGTGCTTTAAATGTGGAAAAGAAGGACATAGCATGGCTGACTGATGAGGATCACATCTGACACAAAAATCAGTCTCTGGCCCCACAAAGAAACCAGAAAAAAACCCTACAAGAACCCAGGAAATGGCCCTGAAAGGAGTGGAGGTTGTTGAGTTCACCCCATCACCCAGCGATGGCAAGGGAACTCCAACCATGCCAACCAGAAGCCCAGCAGAAGGCGACAGCAGAACAGACAATGACCTCATGGTAAGTCACCCTGTGATACCCATGACAATCCCAATAGACCTGGTTGTGTCTTCATCAGGATATAGAGAGAACTTGATTGCCCTATTGGACTTGGGTTGTACCAGATGCCTGGTCAACCCCAGCTTAGTGAAAAAACAGCAGCTCAGGGAGCTTTAAGTGCCTGTGGCTTTCTGCCAACTGGATGGCTCAGTGGTGGTGGTGGGGCTGCAATATTTGTCATTGAATTGATAGAAATGAAAATGAGGCCCCACAAGGAAATCCTGAGCTTCATTGTGGCACCAGGCATGGACAGATCCCTAGTATTAGGTCTGGCATGGCTCTTGAAGTGGAACCCCTATGTAAATTGAAGGAGGTGCATATTAAAGATTCAGTGAAATGTATCTGTGAATGAGCCAAAAGAGAAAGCAGCTGCACGCTGGCCCCCACCGCTTGCTTGGAAGGTGAAAAAGGAAAGTGCTGCAGCAGCGCGAGAGCAAATGAAAGTGGATCCACAGATCCCTAAAGAATATTCAGACTTACAGGATGTTTTTAGTGAAAAAGACTCAGATGTACTCCCCCCATCACCACCCTATAGACTGTTCTATAGAAATATTGCTGGGAGCCAAACTCCCCAACCCAAAGCTGTATTCCATGATGCCAAGAGAAATGGAGAAACTCCAGTCCTTTATAGATAAGAATTTAGCATCCAGCCAACCAAATCACGAATAGCTGCCCCACTACTGTTCCAAGAGAAGGATGGGTCCCTCCGCCTGTGCATGGATTACTGTGGAATGAATGTGATTTGCATCAAGAACATCTACCCCCTGCCACTAATGAAAGATATGCTGGCTCAGTTAGCCAAGGGGAGGAATTTTACTAAGTTAGACCGCCAAGAAGCATACTAAAGAGAGCGTATTAGAGAAGGGGATGAATGAAAAACAGCTTTCAATTGCCCATTGGGATGTTTCCAATTCCGAGTACTCTCTTTTGGGCTAGAAGGGGCGACCACCTTGTTCATGTAACTAATTAATGAAGTCCTGCATGAACATCTGTATAAAGGGGTTTTCGTCTACCTAGACAACATTTTAATCTACACTGAAACTATGGCAAAGTGCATAAAGCTGGTCAGGACTGTACTGAAAAAACTTTGTGCCACCCAGGTATATGCTAAACTCTCCAAGTGTGAATTCCACAAGTGAAAAATAGACTACTTGGGCTATCACGTATCTGTTTCACAGGATGAAACTCATGACTGGAATATACTGATGGAAGGATACAAGCTATTCAAAAGAAACAGACCTAACAAAAGAGGAGGTGGAGTTGCATTATATATAAAAGTTCACTACAGCTCTACAGAAATACACAAAACCAAAGATGAAAACCTCCTAGAATCCATATGGGTCAAGATAAAAGGGGAAAAAATGACATTGCTATAGGCGTATACTACAGGCCACCCAACCAAGCAGCAAAAATGGATGAACTCTTTGCTAATCAATTAACAAATGTATGTAGGAAACATACCACAGTAGTAATGGGAGATTTTAACTACCCTGATATCAACTGGGAGAAAAACTGCAGCAAGTGGGAGATCGAAAAGATTCCCAACCAACTTAGCTGACAGTTTTGTCATCCAAAAGGGAGAGTAGGGAACTAAAGGAAAAGCAATACTGGACCTGCAGGTGAAATTCGACAAATTAGAATATCGTGCAAAAGTTCATTTATTTCAGTAATGCAACTTAAAAGGGGAAACTAATATATGAGATAGACTCATTACATGCAAAGCAAGATAGTTCAAGCCGTGATTTGTCATAATTGTGATGATTATGATGTACAGCTCATGAAAACACCAAATCCACAATCTCACAAAATTGGAATATTACATGCAATCAATAAAACAAGGAGTGTACATAGAACAATATTGGACCTCTGACAAGTATAAGCATGCATATGTACTCAGTACTTGGTTTGGGTCCCTTCTGCAGCAATTACTGCCTCAATGCAGCCTGGCATGGAAGCTATCAGCCTGAGGCACTGCTGAGGTGTTATGGAAGACCAGGATGCTTCAATAGCGGCCTTCAGCTCTTCTGCATTGTTCGGTCTCATGTCTCTCATCTTTCTCTTGGCAATGCCCCATAGATTCTCTATGGGCTTCAGGTCAGGCAGGTTTGCTGGCCAATCAAGCACAGTAATCCCACGGTCATTGAACCAGGTTTTGGTGCTTTTGGCAGTGTGGGCAGATGCCAAGTCCTGCTGGAAAATGAAGTCAGCATCCCCATAAAGCTCATCTGTGGAAGGAAGCATGAAGTGCTCCAAAATCTCCTGGTAGACAGCTGCGTTGACCCTGGACTTAATGAAGCACAGTGGACCAACACCAGCAGATGACATGGCTCCCCAAATCAACACAGACTGTGGAAACTTCACACTGGACTTCAAGCATCTTGCAGTGTGTGCCTCTCCATTCTTCCTCCAGACTCTGGGTCCTTGGTTTCCAAATGAGATGCAAAAGTTGCTCTCATCAGAAAAGAGGACTTTGGACCACTGAGCAACAGACCAGGTCTGTTTTTCTTTAGCCCAGGTAAGACGCTTCTGACGTTGTTTGTTGTTCAGGAGCGGCTTGACAAGAGGAATACGACATTTGAAGCCCATGTCCAGGATCCGTCTGTGTGTGGTGTCTCTTGATGCACTGACTCCAGCCTCAGTCCACTCCTTGTGAAAGTCCCCAACACTTTTGAATGGCCTTTTCCTGACAATCCTCTCCAGGCTGCGGTCATCCCTGCTGCTTGTGCACCTTTTTTTCCACACTTTTCCCTTCCACATAACTTTCTATTAATGTGCTTTGATACAGCACTTTGGGAAAATCCAACTTCTTTTGCAATTAACTTTTGAGGCTTTCTCTCCTTATGGAGGGTGTCAATGATGGTTTTCTGCACAACTGTCAGGTCAGCAGTCTTCCCCATGATTGTGATTCCTACTGAACCAGACTGAGAGACCATTTAAAGGCTCAGGAACCCTTTGCAGGTGTTATGGCTTAATTAGCTGATTAGAGTGGGACACTTTGAGCCTAGAATATTGCACCTTTTCACAATATTGTAATTTTCTGAGATTGTGGATTTGGGGTTTTCATGAGCTGTACGCCATAATCATCACAATTATGACAAATCATGGCTTGAACTATCTTGCTTTGCATGTAATGAGTCTATCTCATATATTAGTTTCCCCTTTTAAGTTGCATTACTGAAATAAATGAACTTTTGCACAATATTCTAATTTTTCGAGTTTCACCTCTATATGGCTAACTGCCCTATTTGCTCATCAGCCAAGATGCATCCAGGGAAAACCCCAGGTCTCCTGCAACCAGTGGCCAAACCCCAAGCAGCCTGGAAGGAGATTTCCATGGACTTTATTTTGGAGCTACCAGAAAGCTCAGGAAACATGGTGATTTGGGTGATAACTGATTATTTTTCCAAACAGGTACATTTCAGGCCTTTCCCCCAAATCCCTTCAGCATGTACCCTGGCGAAACTCTTCGTGCAACACATTTATAAACTTCATGGAGCCCCAGAATGAATAATCTCAGGTTGTGGAATCCAATTCACTTTGCAATTTTGACAAAACTTCCTAAAATTGCTTGGCACCACCCAGGGACCTAGGTCCTGCCATCATCTTCAGATGAATTGTAGCTGTGAATGCACAAATGGGGTCCTGGAACAATACCTGCAATGCTATGTTAACTACCAACAGGACGACTGGGCTGACCTCCCTTTTGCAGAGGTAACTTCCAATAATGCAGTGCATAGCAGCACTGGCTTCATACCATTCAAAGTTGCAATGGCCCAAGACTTTGTGGCCATAACAGAACTATCCCAAGCCAAACCACAGACCACCTCATTAGCAGACTGGATTGCAGAACTTCAAAGCACCTGGCCAGTAGTCTGTAAAACCCTGGAAGAGGCTCAAGAGACTTACAAAAAACAAGCCAACAAAAAACACTCTAAGCCAAAAGTCTTTACCATAGAAGACAAAGTCTACCTGTCCACCAAATCCCTCCAGTCTAGGCAGCCTTCAAAAAAATTGGGTCCCAAATACATTAGGCCCCTTCCCATTATTAAAATCATTAATCTTTTAACAGTGCAATTAGACCTACCCAAATCCCTCAGGCACATTCACCCAGTATTCCACTGTAGCCTGTTAAAACCAGCAATCACTTCTCCTCTGTGTCCCATAATCAAAGCACCTCCAACCCCCATCTTAATTGAAGGAGAACAACATTTCAGAGTTAAAGAAATTTTAGACTCTTGTAAACACAGGGGGAAAGTTCAATATTTAATAGCTTGGATTTCCCTACTTCAGAAACAGAATGGGTTGATGCTCAACATGTCCAAGCCCCAAAACTCCTTCGCAAATTCCATGACAAATACCCAGACAAACCCCATTAAACCCTCACCCTTCCTCTTTTTCTTCTCTTCTCTTACAGGACTAACGTCATTTTTCAAGTGGGGCAGAATGTCAGGCCTGCCATCTTTAGCATACTTCACTTCACTGGCATCCTGCCATAAAATGCAAAGAGGAGGGACTGGGGAAATAGAAAACAGGATTGGGGAGGTAGGAGGGGGATGACAAGGTGACAGGAACCAGAGGTGTCAATCCAGAACAGACTGGCCAATCACAGACAGAGCCGTGAGAATAGAATGCGAAACTCCACCAAAGAGGTGCCAAACCGCAAAGCCATTCCCAAAACCTCTAGTTCGAATATCATTGGACACTGATAGACTGGTCAATTGGGGAGGGCCAAGAAAGAGGGAAAATTGCAGGCTTTGCACAGGGATATTCAGACCCAGCTTTGCTTATGCTGTAACTGCTTGACTTTAGTAAAAGTAATCCTTTCACTACAGAAATGGAGTTAAGGGTCTTTCTTTCCTAAACAATCAAGTTGGGACAAGCCTGACAGTTTGCTACAATTGTTTGTAATGAAGGAATGCAATCCTTGCTATCAACAAAAACTGAACTAAAAATGTGTTAAAAAGATTAGCCTTAGCAACATCATCATTGCAATTGACCCTGTTTAACCCTTTTAAGGGTGGAAGTCTCGAGTTAACAAAGTTATAAAAAGCTTGAGTTGAGTTTGAATTTAACAACTTTTCCTCTTGTTTACAAACTAAATTGGTGCACTCATCTTTTATCTTACAACATATTGCTTTATAGCGGCTTTTGAAATTTGCAACATAACCAAATTTGTTCTTTTGCCAAAGGGATTTTTTCTTCAATTACAGCTTTCTTATTGCCTTAGACAGTTTAGTTTTCTTAGCCTTACTGATTCTTCTTGGTACATACAGTATAAACGTATAACTCAATTGAGTTCATTCAAAAACTTGCAATAAAAATCTTCTACATTTTTACAGCTTGAAAATAGTATGTGCCAATTTTGAGATGCTACATCAGCAGCTATTAAACTGTAATTTGCTTTCTTAAAGTTATAATTCAAAGCACACTCATTAAGATTCTATTCATTGGGGGGGATAACAGGGTGAGCCCACTCAGAGCCCAGGCTTTCTCCGCTCTCAGGACGTTTTCGCTCCAAAAGGAGCAGAACCAGACGCGACAACTGCACCTGCTGCTTAGATGGGACTGTGAGTATTTTGTTTTTTGAGAAGCAGGCAGAGCAAAGCAGGAAGATCTGAATTTTTAAGTTGGATTATAACTTTAACTCGGCTTCATTATCTTCTTCAAGTTCCAAGTTTGAAATGGAGTAAAAATGGTGCTGGAATGTTTCTTTCCTGTGCGAAGTGAAAACTGTTATATTTTGCTATAATGCAAGAGATATAATTTGCAACTGACTTTACCCAGTATTGGATTTTGATTATTTGAAAGCCTGTTATCGAAGGTTAAGAACTTTGTGAGAATTTTTATTTTTTCTTCCCTTTTTCTTCTTTTTTCCCTTTTTTTTTCTTTTTTTTTTGAACTTTGAAAGAGGAAATCGAAACCTAAGAGATGGCTGCGAGACGTAGGGGAGGGCTTTCAATCTCTAAATTTACAGTACAACCATCCTCCCCCCCACCTCCTGCATTTACACTGACAGATATTCAGCGAGTTGTGATGCAGTTAACACAAGTTTTGCAGCAGGAATTAAAGGAAACAAGGGAAGAATTTGTTAACCAAAACAATCAGATGAGGGAAGATATAGTGCTCGCACTTCAGGGTCTGGCTGTACATATAGAACGCCTGGATGTTCGTGTGGATTCAGCTATGGAGTATGTGGAGAATTTGGAAAATAAAATCATTGATGCTGAACAGAAGATTGACAGAGCAGAGGCTAAGATTGACAGAACAGAAGATGAGCTTACTATATTAGAATATAAGAATAAGGAGTTTGCTTTGCGTATCAGAGGCCTCAAAGAGAATTCTAAAGTAGACTTGGAATGGGAAGTGGCACGAGCGATGGCTTCTGTTTTGAAATGTGAACCTGAAGAATTACTTAAGGAAATGGATAAGACATTTAGGGTTAACTCCTGGATTGCTAGACAAAAAAATTTACCTAGAGATGTAGTGATTTATTTTTCCAGGAGATTAACCAGAAATTCTATTATCCAGGCTTTTTATCGGGAAAAATTTCAAATTGCAGGCCAAGATATTATGATTTTAAAGGAGATACCTCCAAAAATTCTTAGAAAACGGAAAGATTTTGCCTTTCTGTCTGATGAGCTTAAGAGGCAACAAATCCAGTTCAGATGGGAAATACCTATTGGAATTGTGGTAAATTATGCAGGGACCAGATACAGATTGCATACAATTTTTTTTTTATTATTGAAAAGTTTTTCAATACATTTTATCTTTAACATCCCAACCCCCACCCCCTCCCTCCCTTCCCAACCCAATCCCACCCTCTCACCCTCCCCTTCCCCCCTCCCCCCTCCCCGACTTCCCAGAGCTGAATACAAGGTATAAAAGTAAAAAAACAATCATAAACTACCATATGCTAATAACAATAAACTATTAAGTCTACCGCACTTTAGCTCTTATAAAATGACTACAAGCAATATAAATATCCCATCAATACTTATTCAAATGCTAAATGAAACTTTTTAGTCCCATATTTATTCTGAATGTAATCAATCCATTTTTTCCACTCCGCATTATATCGTTGTTGTGAGTGGTCTTTCAAATACGCTGAAATCTTCGCCATTTCTGCCAGGTTAGAAACCTTTAAAGTCCATTCTTCTATAGTCGGCAGTTCTTCCTTCTTCCAGTATTGCCCTATTAAAAGTCTCGCTGCCGTAATCAAGTTCAGCATCAGCTTAATGTCCACAACAGTAGTATCAGTAATAATGCCCAGTAAAAACAATTGCAGACAAAACTTTATCCTCTTCTTGAATATCTTCTGCATATTCCACCAGATTTTAATCCAAAATGCTTTAACCTTTTTACAAGTCCACCATATATGAAAATACGTTGCATCTTCGCCACCACATCTCCAACATTTAGGCTGATAATTCGGATACATACTTGCTAACTTTTTAGGATCTAAATGCCACCTATAAAACATTTTATAAAACTTCTCTCTTAGATTTTGAGCTTGTGTAAATTTTACATTTCTCACCCAGATCTTTTCCCAAGTATCCATTGTAATAACTTCCTGAATATTCTGTGCCCATTTTATCATACAGTCTTTAACAATTTCTGTTTCTGAATCAATTTCTATCAATGCAAGATATATCCGTTTAATATGTGCTGGGCCCTGATTTCTAATTTGCTTTACCAAGTTTTCATCATTCATTAAAAAACCAATTTTCTGATCTTCTTTCCACCTGGCTTGTAATTGCCCATACTGAAACCAGGTTTGAACAATTGTGGTAAATTATGCAGGGACCAGATACAGATTGGATACAATTTTAAAAGCAAAAGATTTTTATACTAAGGTCTTGAAAGCAGGCTTACCACCGTCTCCTTGAATCAAAAGAATAGAAGTACAAGAAGATAAAAAATTGAGTGAAGGGGCAATGTTATTGCCTCTTGAGGAGATGCAGCAGGCGGAGTCTACGGAGCAGAGTTTGGCATTAAAGAAAGATCCAAAAGAACAGAGGATGACAAGAGCTGCTTATAAGCGTATGGAAAAAGAGCAAAAACAAAAGTTTCTAACTGGTCCAGTTTCGCAAGATGTGGCTGTCTCAGAGTTTGTGGGGGGAGTACGTTCGAAGAGAGCAATAGCTGATCTTTAGGTTATGTTCTAAAGGCTTATGGTTATCAGAGATGGTGGAGTTCCTGACAAATTTACCACAGAAAAGAAAGAAAGTCTGAAACAACATAAAAATGACGTTTTTTTTACAAGAGACACATATTGTATTATATTAGAGACTAATTGAACTGGATTATAAATTTGTTATTATGATGGGGGATTGGAATGGAGTTTTGGTGCCGTTTGAAGACAAGAAGGGATCCTCTAAAAACTTTTTTAAATTGCCTAAAGTTTTTTTTTTTTATTTGAAGGAAGATCTGGAATTATGGCGGTAAAGGAATATGAGAGATAGACTTGTTTTTACAGAAAATATATGAAAGAATCTTTTGTTATAAATATGCATAGGTACCTTGATAGAAAAGGTTTGGGATGCTAGTTTTATTTTGAATCTATTGGATAATGGGGTATTATTGTATTGTGAGGTTAAAGAAATTAATTTAAAGTTGAATATGAGAGATAGACTTGTTTTTACAGAAAATATATGAAAGAATTTTGTTACAAATATGCATAGGTACCTTGATAGAAAAGGTTTGGGATGTTAGTCTTATTTTGAATTCATTGGATAATGGGGTATTATTGTAGATTGTGATGTTAAAGAAACTAATTTGATGTTGAATATAAAAAGGATAGTTTGTTTATTATAGAAGAATGGGTGTCTAAAGTTTAGAATCTTGCAGAGATGTCTAAGATTTTTTATGTATTTGAAGGATCATTCACAGGAAAGATATATTTCAGTTTGGAGGAGATGGATAGATTATATTTAGAACAAATATGGGACTAAAAAGTTCCATTTAGCTTATGAGTAGATTTTAGTGGGATATTGTTATTGGTACTTTGATTGTAGTTATGTTAAAGGGGAGTTAAAGCACATTATGAATTTGGTTAATTGTATATTTGCATAGTTTTTATTTAGAATATGATTATTAACTATAATCCTGTATTAGCTCTGGGAAGTGGGG
>JAKJMR010014841.1:0-26761 GCA_024449315.1 Daboia siamensis | reverse complement strand
ATAATAATAATAATAATAATAATAATAATAATAATAATAATAATAATTTTATTTGTATACCGCCCTTCTCCCGAAGGACTCAGGGCGGTGAACAGGGCAATAAATACTAAAATACAAAGGTACAAAAATTAAGAGAAGATTAAACAAAGTGCCCAATACCTTACAACAATAAGTTAAAATACATTAAAAGCAATAATAAAACCCAAACCCATCAGGCCAGGCCGGCTTGTTCAAACAAGTAGGTCTTTAAATCCCGTCGGAAGGAGTGAAGGTCGGGTGCCATCCGGAGCTCAACCGGTAAACGGTTCCACAAATCCGGCACACCCACAAAGAAGGACCTCCCCCTGGGGGCCACCACATGGCATTCTCTGACCGGTGGCACCCTGAGGAGGCCTTCTCTGTGGGAGCGCACTGGGCGGAGGGAAGTTGATGCCGGCCGCAGGTGCTCCCTAAGGTACTCCGGACCCATGCCAATTAGGGCTTTAAAGGTCATTACTAGCACCTTGAATCTCACCCGGAAGACAACTGGAAGCCAATGCAGCTCACAGAGCAAAGGTGTAACATGGGAGTATCGGGAAACTCCCAACACGACTCTCGCGGCTGCATTCTGCACCAGTTGGAGCCTCCGGGTGGTCCTCAAGGGCAGCCCCATGTAGAGAGCGTTGCAGTAGTCCAATCGAGAGGTCACGAGCGCATGAGTGACCGTATGCAAGGCATCCCAGTCTAGATAGGGCCGCAACTGGCGCACCACGCGAACCTGGGCGAAAGCCCCCCTAGTCACAGTTACTATATGATCTTCTAAAGAAAGCTGTGAATCTAGGAGGACTCCCAAGTTGCGAGCCCTATCTACGGGGGGTAATAACTCACCCCCCATAGAAAGAGATGGAATATTCTGAAATTCCCGAGATGCCAGTACGCACAGCCACTCAGTCTTGTCAGGGTTGAGCCGAAGCCTGTTCCTCCCCATCCAGACCCGAACCGCCTCCAGGCAACGGGACATCACGTCGAAGGCATCACTGGGGTGGTTTGGAGTCGAAATAAAAAGCTGGGTATCATCAGCATACTGATGATACCCAACTCCAAAACCACGAATGATCTCACCCAGCGGCTTCATGTAGATGTTGAACAGGAGAGGCGAGAGGACCGACCTCTGAGGAACTCCACAAACAAGAGGCCTCGAGGTCGACCTCTGCCCCCCTGCCAACACCGACTGCGAACGTCCCAGGAGATAGGAGGAGAACCACTGAAGAACCGTGCCTCCCACTCCCAATCCCCTGAGACGCCGCAGCAGGATACCATGGTCGATGGTATCGAAAGCCGCTGAGACGTCTAATAGGACTAGGACAGAGGAATATCCCCTGTCCCGAGCCCTCCAGAGATCAGTCACCAGAGCGACCAATGCCGTCTCCGTGCTGTACCCGGGCCTGAAACCCAACTGGTACGGGTCTAGATAATCAGCTTCATCCAGAACCAGAGGGAGCTGATGCACCACCACGCTCTCAAAAACCTTCGCAAGAAAGCGAAGGTTGGAGACCGGACGAAAGTTATTTAACACAGCTGGGTCCAAGGCAGGCTTCTTGAGGAGAGGTCTCACCACCGCCTCCTTCAAGACGGCGGGGAAACTACCCTCACTCAAAGATGCAGATATAACCTCCTGGAGCCAGCCTCGTATCCCCTCCCGAGCCGCGTAAACCAGCCAGGAAGGGCACGGGTCCAATAAACATGTGGTGGAGCTCAGCCTCCCCATAATCCTGTCCACTTCCTCCGGAGTCACAGGATCGAACTCCTCCCAGATAACATTGACAAGACCACCCATGTCCTGATCGTCAAACTCTGCCCAGTCGGAGTCATGGTTCTGATAGATGAAACCAATTAAAGCAGAACTCTGAAGCTTGAGTTTTCCTCCAAGAACATGTTTATTGATTACAAAGTATCGGCACAGTCAAAAGTGAAACCAAGACTAAAGTTCCCTCCAAAAGTTACAGTATTACAAAGTTAAACTTCCCACTCCAGAAACTGTGCAATCAACTACAGGTGAAACACGAAAAATTAGAATACCGTGGAAAAGTTCATTTATTTCAGTAATACAACTTAAAAGGGGAAACTAATATATGAGATAGACTCATTACATGCAAAGCAAGATAGTTCAAGCCGTGATTTGTCATAATTGTGATGATTATGGCGTACAGCTCATGAAAACCCCAAATCCACAATCTCAGAAAATTACAATATTGTGAAAAGGTGCAATATTCTAGGCTCAAAGTGTCCCACTCTAATCAGCTAATTAAGCCATAACACTTGCAAAGGGTTACTGAGCCTTTAAATGGTCTCTCAGTCTGGTTCAGTAGGAATCACAATCATGGGGAAGAGTCCTGACCTGACAGTTGTGCAGAAAACCATCACTGACACCCTCCATAAGGAGGGAAAGCCTCAAAAGGTAATTGCAAAAGAAGTTGGATGTTCCCAAAGTGCTGTATCAAAGCACATTAATAGAAAGTTATGTGGAAGGGAAAAGTGTGGAAGAAAAAAGTGCACAAGCAGCAGGGATGACCGCAGCCTGGAGAGGATTGTCAGGAAAAGGCCATTCAAAAGTGTTGGGGACTTTCACAAGGAGTGGACTGAGGCTGGAGTCAGTGCATCAAGAGCCACCACACACAGACGGATCCTGGACATGGGCTTCAAATGTCGTATTCCTCTTGTCAAGCCGCTCCTGAACAACAAACAACGTCAGAAGCATCTTACCTGGGCTAAAGAAAAACAGACCTGGTCTGTTGCTCAGTGGTCCAAAGTCCTCTTTTCTGATGAGAGCAACTTTTGCATCTCATTTGGAAACCAAGGACCCAGAGTCTGGACGAAGAATGGAGAGGCACACACTGCAAGATGCTTGAAGTCCAGTGTGAAGTTTCCACAGTCTGTGTTGATTTGGGGAGCCATGTCATCTGCTGGTGTTGGTCCACTGTGCTTCATTAAGTCCAGGGTCAACACAGCGGTCTACCAGGAGATTTTGGAGCACTTCATGCTTCCTTCTGCAGATGAGCTTTATGGGGATGCTGACTTCATTTTCCAGCAGGACTTGGCACCTGCCCACACTGCCAAAAGCATCAAAACTATGGGATTACTGTACTTGATTGGCCAGCAAACTCACCTGACCTGAACCCCATAGAGAATCTATGGGGCATTGCCAAGAGAAAGATGAGAGACATGGACCAACACCAGCAGATGACATGGCTCCCCAAATCAACACAGACTGTGGAAACTTCACACTGGACTTCAAGCATCTTGCAGTGTGTGCCTCTCCATTCTTTCTCCAGACTCTGGGTCCTTGGTTTCCAAATGAGATGCAAAAGTTGCTCACATCAGAAAAGAGGACTTTGGACCACTGAGCAATAGACCAGGCATGTTTCTCTTTAGCCTAGGTAAGATGCTTCTGATGTTGTTTGTTGTTCAGGAGCAGCTTGACAAGAGGAATACGACATTTGAAGCCCATGTCCAGGATCCATCTCTGTGTGGTGGCTCTTGATGCACTGACTCCAGCCTCAGTCCACTCCTTGTGAAAGTCCCCAACACTTTTGAATGGCCTTTTCCTGACAATCCTCTCCAGGCTGCGGTCATCCCTGCTGCTTGTGCACCTTTTTCTTCCACACTTTTCCCTTCCACATAACTTTCTATTAATGTGCTTTGATACAGCACTTTGGGAACATCCAACTTCTTTTGCAATTAACTTTTGAGGCTTTCCCTCCTTATGGAGGGTGTCAATGATGTTTTTCTGCACAACTGTCAGGTCAGCAGTCTTCCCTGTGATTGTGTTTCCTACTGAACCAGACTGAGAGGCCCTTTAGAGGCTCAGGAACCCTTTGCAGGTGTTATGGCTTAATTAGCTGATTAGAGTGGGACACTTTGAGCCTAGAATATTGCACCTTTTCACAATATTATAATTTTCTGAGATTGTGGATTTGGGGTTTTCATGAGCTGTACGCCATAATCATCACAATTATGAAAAATCACGGCTTGAACTATCTTGCTTTGCATGTAATGAGTCTATCTCATATATTAGTTTCCCCTTTTAAGTTGCATTACTGAAATAAACGAACTTTTGCACGATATTCTAATTTTTTGAGTTTTACCTGTAGGTATATTTTTTAAATTGGCCCCAGCCTGGGTGATCAGTTTCAGCCTTTAACTAATTGGCCTGTCCTTTTGGAGATCACTTTGTTATATAGTATTTTCTGAATAGGAGTCTGGTTTTATGAATGAACAACATTATACCCTTTTGAATGAGACATAGTTTCCCTAAGCCAGAGGTCCTCAACCTTTTGGGCACCATGGACTGGTTCTGTGGAGAAAAGGTTTTCTGCAGACCGCAGGGTGCATGATTTTGTGTGCTGCCTGTATCCCATGGATGGGGCTTTGCTTGTTTGTGCAGACTGGTTGCTGGCATGCTGCAGCCTGGTACCAGTCCACAGACCACGGGTTGGGGACCCCTGCCCTAGGCTATGCCTGCAGCTGGTTTTCGGTGGAGAGAAGATAGGAGAAGATTCCTGCCTATTCCTAAGGGAATTTTCTTTTCCTCTCTTTTGGGAGATTGTCCTTGGAGAAATATTTTATTCTGGGAAGGGGGTTCTCTTTATACATGAAATCATTGCCCCTAATAACTCCCAGGTAATGTTCTTTCTCCTCATCCTGGATCAGTGGTCTAAGCTAAAGCGAGAATCTTTTGAGACCATTATAGCTCCTTGCATACTATTTACAACCAAGGTTTGTGAAAACCTAAAGTTGGCAGTAATTTTTAATCAATGCACGTGTCTGTGCATGCACATGTGTTTTGTCTGTTTGTCTTTGTGAACCATGAGTTACAGCCACCCCTCAAAGGAATACCTTGAGGCCACTTAGACAAGTTCTTGTGTATGCCTCCTGGTTATTTCTGCTCCTGGTGTGTGTTTGTGTGTGTTTGAGTGTGTGTGTGTTTGTGTGTGTTTGTGTGTGCACGCGCATATGCAAGTGCATTTCTCTCAGCTCTTCAGATACATGTAGGGAAATTATATTTTTTTCTAAAGAATATTTTTAGACTTTGGGAACAGAGAGTGTGGGAGCAGAGGGCTTTATCGTAATCGGGGAACGGGCCACCGCTGTCTTCAAGCGGTGGCCTGTTCCCACCCTCATTGCTCTTCTCGCTCCCCTGGGGGCATAGGATTACAGGAACCTGGGCTCAGGTTGGTCTATATCAACACCAGGTCCGTGGTGAACAAGGCTCCCCTCATACAGGATCTTACTGAGGAGAACGCGGACCTGGCTTGCATCACGGAGACCTGGTTGGGCCAAGAGGGGGGTGTCCCTCTCTTGGAATTATGCCCACCAGGTTTCCGGGTGCTTCACCAGCCACAGGCCCAGGGCAGGGGCAGGGGGGTGGCAGTTATTATTAGGGAGAGTCTTTGTCTGAGAGTGGCCACTGTCCCTCAGATAGGCGGATGTGAGTCTCTCCTTTTGAAGCAGGGTCCTGGAGTTCAGTTGGGCCTATTGATTATGTACCTGTCTCCCAGCTGCATGTCATCGGTCCTGCCTAAGCTTCTCGACGTCTTGTCCGGGTTGGCAATTGAGTTCCCCAGACTTATAGTTCTGGGGGATTTCAATCTGCCGTCTGTGGGTGAGGCATCTGAGTTAGCCCGGGAGTTCATGGCTTCCATGATGGCCATGGTCCTGACTCAAATAATTCAGGACCTGACCCATAATGGAGGGCACACACTCGACCTGGTTTTTATCTCTGGGCAGTGGATTAATGATCTGGGTAGGGGGGATTTAATCATCCAACCCCTGTCATGGTCTGATCATTTTCTTCTCTGGCTAGACTTTCAGTATGCCACCCCCCGCTGCTGAGAGGCAGAACTGACCAGGTGGTTTCACCCCAGGCGCCTGATGGACCCTGAGAGGTTCCAGACGGAGCTTGGGACATTTCCTGCTTCCCTTGCCCACGACTCTGCCGAGGCCCTAATAGAAGCCTGGGAGAGGTTGGCTGCTGGGGCCTTGGATTGAGTTGTGCCTTTGCGGCCTCTGACTCGGCACAGACCCCGGGTGGCCCCCTGGTTTACTGAGGAGCTCCGGGAGATGAAGCGCCGGAAAAGACGCCTAGAGAGCTGTTGGAGGTCCAGCGGATCCGAATCTGATCGAACACAGCTAAGAACTTATCTTAAGTCTTACCTAGTGGCAATGGAAGCGGCAAAACGTGTTTACTTTTCCACTCTCATTGCATCCGCAGATAACTGCCCAGCCGCCCTGTTTAGAGTGACGTGCTCCCTGTTTAATCAGGGACTGAGGGATGACCCCTTGCAGGGTAGGGCTGAGGAATTTGTACAGTATCTGCAGGAGAAAATTGCTCAGATCCGGACTGGCTTGGACTCCGACTGGGCGGAATCAGGCGGAGTGGAGAGGGCAGGTCTTGATCATACCATTTGGGGTGACTTTGACCCTGTGACTGATGTGGACAGGATCATGCGTAGACTGAGCACTACAACTTGTTTACTGGACCCATGTCCCTCCTGGCTGGTTTCAGCCGCCTGGGAGGTGACAGGGGGCTTGCTCCAGGCAGTTGTTAATGCTTCTTTGATGGAGGGTGTCTTCCCCTCCGCCTTAAAAGAGGCGGTGGTGAGGCACCTCCTCAAGAAGCCTGCTCTGGACCCGGCCTCGTTGAATAACTATCGTCCTGTCTCCAACCTTTGCTTTGTAGCGAAGGTTGTTGAGAGTGTTATGGTGCATCAGCTTCCGCAATTCCTGGATGAAGTGGACTATCTGGACCTGTACCAGTCCGGTTTCAGACCCAGCTACAGCACGGAAACGGCATTCGTCGCACTGGTGGATGATCTCTGGCAGGCCTGGGACAGGGTTTGTTCCTCTGTCCTGGTCCTACTTGACCTCTCAGCAGCTTTTGATACCATCGACCATGGTATCCTGCTGCGACGGCTCAAGGGGTTGGGAGTGGGAGGCACTGTTTTACAGTGGTTCTCCTCCTACCTCTCGGGCCGCTCGCAGTTTGTATTGGCAGGGGGACAGAGATCTACCCCGAGGCCCCTCACTTGTGGGGTGCCTCAGGGGTCGGTTCTCTCCCCCCTCCTGTTTAACACCTATATGAAGCCGCTGGGTGAGATCATCCGTAGCTTTGGGGTGAGGTATCACCAATATGCGGATGATACCCAGTTGTTCATCTCCACCCCGAGCCAACCCAGTGATGCCCTTGACGTGATGTCCCGGTGCCTGGAGGCGGTGTGGGTCTGGATGGGAAGGAACAGGCTCAGGCTTAACCCCTCCAAGACCGAGTGGCTGTGGATACCGGCATCTCGTATTGTCCAACAAGTTCCATCTCTTTTGATGGGGGGGGAGGTATTGCCCCGCTCAGAAAGGGCTCGCAACTTGGCTGTTCTCCTGGATTCACGGCTTAATTTGGAAGATCATCTAACGGCCGTGACCAGGGGGGCCTTCGCACAGGTTCGCATAGTGCGCCAGTTGCCCCCCTTTTTGGACCGAGATGCCCTATGCACGGTTACCCACGCCCTCGTCACTTCTTGCCTGGATTAATACAATGCTCTTTACATGGGGCTGCCCTAGAAGAGCACCCGGAGGCTTCAACTGGTGCAAAATGCGGCCGTGTGGGTGCTTATGGGAGTATCTTGGTACTCCCATGTTACACCACTCCTGCGCGAGCTCCATTGGCTTCCGGTTACCCTCCGAGTGCAATTCAAGGTGCTGGTAATAACCTTTAAAGCCCTGCATGGCTTAGGCCCAGGGTACTTGCGATACCACCTGCTGCCATTGTCAACCTCCCATCGCCCGGTTCGCTCCCACATAGTCGGCCTCCTCAGGGTTCCGTCTGCCAGGCAATGCCGGCTGGCGACCCCCAGGGGGACAGCCTTCTCTGTGGGCATGCCAACCCTCTGGAATGAGTTGCCTCCGGAGCTGCGGACGGCCCCTGACCTTCAGTCCTTCCACCATGACCTGAAGAAGTGGTTGTTCCAACAAGTGGGCCTGGACTGACCACGATTTTTAATTAGGCTTTTGCTGGGTTAAATTGTTTTGTAATTTTGTATTTATTGTTTAATTCTCTTTTAATTTTTTTACTCTATGTTTTTTAATTTTTATTGTTGTGAGCCGCCCTGAGTCCTCAGGGAGAAGGGCGGCATATAAATTTAATGAAATGAAATGAAACCCTCCACCCCATAACCTTGATTTTTCCTAAGTCTCAGCTTTATAGCTAATAATCTACCTCATGTCTAAGACCAGCTCTACATCAAGACTTCAAGAAAAAAAACACATCCTCCACTCAAAGTGAGAAAGAACTCTACAAATTCTCTTGGCCTCAGAAAGGCTCCATATACTTAGGGAAATTGATGTCCTTTTCTGCACACCCCCCACCCCAAATGCTGGTAAGGATCAAAGAAGGAACAGCAAAAACATTAGTGGCTATAATATAAGGAAGATTGTTTTCTGTCTCTTTCTCTTTAATTAGAAAGGCTTGATTATATCATCACCATCAAATATGCGACACTATCTGAGCTGATAGTTCCGGATTTTTACTGAATAAAGTAAAAAATGAGTGTGTTGCACTCAAGAAACTTTTTCTCTCAGATGGTTTCTCTAAGCCCCAATTGTCTGACCTTTTGCAATTGGATTATTAGTATTATTTCCCATTGAAGGCAAGGCATCTGACAATGAGACATTATTCCTGTTTCCCCATCCAGGTCCTGAGACTGGGTGAGTGCTTGCTGCTAATTCACTGGGTCAGCACACAAGCCTAGAGGGAACAGACTGGAAGTTGGGAGGAAAGGAACCGTGTGTGGTTTTTTTGCATCACTACCTAGTGCTCTAGCACATATATGTGGTAAACTCTTCCCACTCAACATAGTTCCAAGAACAGGTCAGTTTTAGACCAGATCCTTGCAGCCCAAGGTGGTGTTTATGCAGTAAGCAGGATGGAATGCTCTACCTTTGTACCTGCGAGTTAAAGAAGAGGTCCATTCTGCACCTTCAAGATCCCAAAAGCTGCAACAAGGCATGGACTTTCATCTAAGGCAGAATACCAGCATATAGCCTGAATCTGCAAAGATGAACTCAAAAAAAGCTAATGCTCAGAATAAACTAAAATTTGCAACAGATATCAAAAATAATAAAGTTTTGTTCAACATGTAAAAAACAAGAAAAAAGTCAAGAAAACAATTGGTCCACTAATGGCAGAAAATGGCAAGGAAATGACAGGCAGCAGGGAGAGAGCAGAGCTGCTTAATTAATTCTTTGCATCTGTCTTCATGCAAAAGGAAAAAAAAAATAGCCCAACCTACCAAAAACAGAACCATAAAAGTCAGACTAGAAATACAAATTAAAATAGGCAAGAAAATGGTAAGAGAATGCCTGTCCACTCTAGATGAATTCAAATCACCAGGACCTGAGGGATTACATCCCAGAGTTCTGAAGAAGCTGGCAGACATGATCTCGGAACCATTGAACCATATCTTTCAAAGATCCTGAAGCACTGGGGAACTACCAGAGGACTGGAAAAGAGCTGACATGTTTCCCATCTTCAAAAAAGGGAAAAAATGGATCCAAGAAACTATAGACCAATCAGCCTTACATCAATACCAGTGTTGTGATTCAGGGTCAGCCGGTGGGTTCGGCATTTGGGTTGGACGACTCAGAGGAGGAGGAGTGGGGTGATGGAGAGCTTGCTGATGAGAGCCCTCAGCCAGGCCCCTCCCACCTGGTCACGACGCAGACCCAGCTGTGTGAGCCTGACAGCGTGGATGAAGATGAACCACAGCTGGCCCTTTTCAAGGACGCCCGACGCAGGAGGCAGTCAATCAGGAGTAAACAGAGGAAGGCAATGGGGCACCTCGGAAGGAGGCAGAGAGAAGCCACGCCCTGAACTGTATAAAAGGGGAATGCGTGGGAGGGCTGGTTTGCTGAAGGCAACCGCTTGAATAGCTCCTGTTTCATGGTTCGTGTCTTGTTCTGTTTGCTTTTGTATCCATAAATTTGGCAGGCTTAGTTCCAGCCTCTTGCCTTCTTGTAAAAGGGGTTGTCCCTGCCTTTTCTGCAGGGCCGGTAGTAGGCTGGTACAGAACAGTTTGCCTTCAGCCTCCCACCCCTTACTATTATTATAGAGCAGCTACGTGCTGAGAATGCCCAGCTCGCCCAGCAACTCACTTTGTTGGCAGCTCAGGTGGCTCAATTGCAAGCTCAGGTCCATGCTGCACCCCCACCATCACCCCCACCCAGGAGAAAATGCCAAGTTGCGATGCCGGATAAATTTACTGGCAATCCAGAACTGTTTCCTGCTTTCCTGGGACAATGCCAGCTCTTTATCAGCGTGAGAGCAGCTGATTTCCCCACTGACCGGGATAAGGTAGGGTTTGTGTTAAGCCTTTTTTCGGGTGATGCAGCTCGTTGGGCCACGCCTCTGCTGGCTCAACCTAGTCCATTGTTGGACAACTTTGTGGGGTTTTGTGATCATATGCGTCTGATGTATGAGGACCCTATAAAGACGCAGACTGCTACTCGACACTTGAAAGCTCTTAGGCAGGGTCAACGCCCCCTACAGGGCTATATCAGTGATTTTCGGCTGCTTAGCCAGGATTCCGCTTGGAATGAGGCTGCGCTTGTGGATGCCTTCCAGGATGGATTGTCAGAGGAGATGTTGGATGAGCTGGCCCGTGTGGATATTCCCTCAGACCTGAATGGGCTGATCCATCTCTGCCTGCGGATCGATGCTCGGTTGCAGCAGCGAAGGAGTCACCGTGCCACCCCACAGACCCCTGCAGCCCCTGTTGTGCGTGACACCCCAGTTCAAAGGGAGGAGCCAATGGAGCTGGGTGCCGCCAGGTCTCGTCTATCGGTGACTGAAATGAACAGACGACGATCGGGGGGGTTGTGTTTTTACTGTGGGGACCCTGGGCATTTGGCTGCTTTTTGCCCAAAGAAGCAACAGCGGGCATCAGTGACCGAGTCTGCCCCGAGAAAGTCCCCTACTTTTCTGTTGGGAAATGCCCCGAGCCCGATCTAGACGGTGTGATAGATCGGGCGTCCCACAACAACACTGAGCGACATCTTTCCGATGCTGCCTGTGGACCTCCACGGCATCTGATATTGGAGGCACATCTGATCCTTCCAGGCAAGCCAGAGGGGATTCCAGTCCATGCCTTAATTGACTCTGGGGCCACTACAAACTTTATGGACTCAGCATTTGTGGCCAAATGGGCTGTTCCCCAGTGCCCGGTGGATCCGCCCATGTTAGTGGAGACTATCGATGGTCAAGTGCTCCTGTCTGGGCCAATTACGGCTGCCACGCAACCATTATGTATGGCCATCAGTTCCCATGTGGAGGCCATCCAGTTCTATATCACCTCAGATCTGCATTTCCTCGTGGTCTTGGGACTGGCGTGGCTCCGGGCGCATGGCCCACAGATCTATTGGTCACAGAACTTGGTCACCTTCCCAACCTTGCAGTGCGTGGACCACACCCGCCATATCTGTGCCGGTCAGGTGGAGGGATCCCCAGGGGTTTCCTTGCCTTCCGAACTGACTGAATTTGCTGATGTGTTCAGCGAGACAGAGGCGGATCAATTACCCCCGCACAGGCCCTATGACTGCCCCATTGATTTAGTCCCTGATGCGCCTCTCCCAGTGGGGCGTTTGTACTCCATGTCGGACCCCGAGTTGGCTGCATTGCGGGACTTTCTGGAGAAGAATTTGGCTCGCGGTTTCATCCGGCCCTCGTCCTTGCCAGTGTCTGCACCCGTGCTCTTCGTCAAAAAGAAGTCCGGCGAATTGCAGCTTTGCTGCGATTATAGGAAACTCAAGGCCATCACGGTGCACAATTGTTACCCGCTGCCCCTCATCCCCGAACTCTTGGACCGACTCCGGGAGGCTAAGATCTTCACGAAACTGGACATGCGTGGAGCTTACAACCTTGTCAGGGTTCGGCCGGGTGATGAGTGGAAGACGGCGTTTGGTACTCGTTATGGACATTTTGAGTAGATGGTGATGCCGTTTCGCCTGACCAACACCCCCGCCGTGTTTCAGCATTTCATGAACGACATTTTCCAGGATTTGTTGGATCAGTTTGTCGTGATCTACTTGGACGACATCCTGATCTACTCCCCGTCGCGTGAGGTGCACCATCAGCATCTCCATCAGGTCCTGCAGTGACTCCGAGAACATCGGCTGTTTGCCAAGTTGGAGAAGTGCCAGTTCTACCGGGTGACCATCGATTTCCTGGGTCACCGCATTTCTCCTGAGGGCATCGCCATGGAGCCGAGTAAGGTTGAGTCTTGACAGAGTTGGCAACCCCCACGTCGCATGAAGGATGTTCAGCGACTTCTTGGGTTCGCCAACTATTACCGAACTTTCATCCCTGGGTTTGCTGCCTTGACAGCCCCCCTCACCCAGCTCCTGCAGAAGAAGACTCGGTTCCAGTGGAACGCTCCAGAACAATGGGCTTTCCAGACTTTGAAGGAAGCCTTCATGAAGGAGCCCATCTTGAAGCATCCTGACCTGCAACGGCCATTTGTCGTGGAGGTGGATGCCTCCGACATTGCCATTGGGGTGGTGTTACTCTAGGCAACGACGCCCAGCGGTACCCTCTTCCCTTGCGCGTACCATTCACGAAAACTGAACCCTTCGGAGCGCAATTATACAATCTGGGAGAAGGAGCTGCTGGCCATCAAAGTGGCGTTCGAGGCCTGGAGGCATCATCTGGAGGGAGCGCGGCATCAAATCGAGGTCTGGACGGACCATAAGAATTTGGAAAGCCTGCAGACCGCTCGGAATTTGAACCAACGCCAGATCCGGTGGTCTCTTTTCTTTGCGAGGTTCGACTTCCGAGTCAATTACATACCTAGCGGGCACAATCAAAGAGCGGATGCTCTGTCCAGGAAGCCCTAATATTCCTGAGAGGAAGACAAGCTTCTGCCCAGGACAGTGATCCCTGTCGAGTCTTTTGCTGCGGTGCGGGAGCCGGTTGATATACGGGCTTGGATCCGGGAGGCACAGCAGCAGGAGGTGTGGGTGGCTCATTGGAAGGAGGAGGTGGGGCCAGATTCTCCTTGGACGGTCATGGATGGACTCTTGTATTATCGTGACCGGCTCTACGTTCCGGGAGGGCCACTCAGGGGACTCATCCTCAGCCAGTGTCACGATAACCCGGCGGCAGGGCATTTTGGCCTGTTCAAGACGCTGAACCTGGTCTCCCGTACCTTCTGGTGGCCCCAAGTCTGACACGACGTCCAGTCCTATGTCACTTCCTGCATTCCATGCAGGCAGGCCAAGTCAGCGACAGGGGCCCCACCTGGATTACTGCAGCCCTTGCCGACACCCAAAAGACCCTGGGGGGCTGTGTCCATGGACTTTCTAATGGATTTACCCCCATCCTCTGGTTTTACGACAGTGTATGTGGTGGTGGACATGCTGACCAAGATGGCGCACTTCATCCCGTCGCGGCTTACCGTCAGCCTGCGCCACTAGTCGTATGTTCATTCAGCAGGTTTTTCGGCTGCACGGCCTCCCTGATAGAGTCGTCTCTGATAGGGGGGCCCAGTTTACAGCCCGCTTCTGGCAGGAGTTGATGCATGCGTTGGATATCAAGATTTGCCTCTCGTCCGCGCATCATCCTCAAACTGACCGGGGAACCGAGAAGGTCATCGGTATCCTGGAACAATATCTGCGCTGCTACATTAATCTGCAGCAAAACAATTGGGTGGACTATCTGGCCATAGCTGAGTTTGCATTTAACAATTCACAGCACACCTCCACACAGATGACACCGTTCTTGGCCAATGTGGGATATCACCCCCGGTTTTTCCCCCTTTCTCCCGTGGACTCACCAGAGCCGGCAGCAAATGACTTCATGGCAGAGTTACAGGCGATCCATCGATTGGTGCGACGTCAGTTAGAGAAGGCCAAGGACGATTACAAAAGGTTTGCTGATCGGTCAAGACGGGATACGCCTCCACTATCGGTGGGAGATCGGGTCTGGTTGTCCACCAGGAACCTACCATCAACACGGCCGGTGAGAAAGTTAGATAACCGATATTTAGGACCGTTCCCAGTTGAGGCTGTCATCAATCCGGTCGCCTATCGCTTAACTCTGCCACGTTCCCTGCGCGTGCACCCAGTCTTTCATCGGTCTCTGTTGTTCCCCGAGCAACCGGCCTGTCCACTCTGCCGAGCGGAACCTCCCCCATCAGGACCTCGTGATGGAGACAGCACCCCCGAGTACGAGGTCGCCAGCATCAGGGACTCCCGTTGGCTGAAAGGTCGTTTCCAGTACCTGATTGAATGGAAAGGTTACGGACCAGAGGACTTCACCTGGGAAGACGCGACCGCCGTTCATGCCCCTGCGTTGGTGACCGCTTTTCATGAACAATTTCCATCCTGACCGCATCCGGATTGGGAGACCCGGGGAAAGGGCCCTGCGGTGCGGGATAGTGTTGTGATTCAGGGTCAGCCTGTGGGTTCGGCATTTGGGTCGGACGACTCAGAGGAGGAGGAGTGGGGGTGATGGAGAGCTTGCTGATGAGAGCCCTCAGCCAGGCCCCTCCCACCTGGTCACGACGCAGACCCAGCTGTGTGAGCCTGACAGCATGGATGAAGATGACCCACAGCTGGCCCTGTTCAAGGACGCCCGACGCAGGAGGGAGTCAATCAGGAGTAAACAGAGGAAGGCAATGGGGCACCTCGGAAGGAGGCAGAGAAGCCACGCCCTGAACTGTTTAAAAGGGGAATGTGTGGGAGGGCTGGTTTGCTGAAGGCAACCGCTTGAATAGCTCCTGTTTCATGGTTCGTGTCTTGTTCTGTTTGCTTTTGTATCCATAAATTTTTAGTTCCAGCCTCTTGCCTTCTTGTAAAGGGGGTTGTCCCTGCTTTTTCTGCAGGGCCGGTAGCAGGCTGGTACAGAACAACCAGGGAAGATCCTGGAAAAGATAATCAAGCAACAGATGCGCAAACACCTAGAAGCAAGCAAAGTTATAACTAAACACCAACATGGCTTTGTCAAAAACAGATCATGCCAAACAAATTGTCACCCTCCGGCTAAAAAAACCCAACCAAGAAAAACACCAGAGCCATTAAGTCCTCTAATGTAATTTTTATTAAGCAGAATCATATAATGATAATAATAATAATAATAATAATAATAATAATAATAATAATAATAATAATAATAATAATAATAATGATGATGATGATGATGATGATGTTGGAAGGGACCTTGGAGGACAGACAAATGGCTGTCCAGTCTCCTCTTAAAAACCTCCAGTGTTGGAGCATCCACAACCTCTGGATGCAGGTTGTTCCACTGATTAATTGTTCTAACTGTCAGGAAATTTCTCCTTAGTTCTAGGTTGTTTCTCTCTTTGATTAGTTTCCATCCATTGCTTCTTGTCCTGCCGTCAGGTACTTTGCAGAATAGCTTGATTCCCTCTTCTTTGTGGCAAGCCCTGAGATATTGGAACACAGCTATCATGTCACCCCTAGTCCTTCTCTTCATTAAACTAGACGTACCCAATTCCAGCAACCGTTCTTTATATGTTTTAGCCTCCAGTTCCCTAATCATCTTTGTTGCTCTTCTCTGTAGTTTTTCTACAGCCTTGCCAGACTCCTTTCCCAATTTTGAACCAATCAGTGGTTCTGTGTCCAGTTCTCACTGTTGCTTCTTGACCCGCATATAGGTTTCTCAAGAGACAAATAAGATGGTCTGGTACTCCCATCTCTTTAAGAACTTGCCACAATTTGTTGTGATCCACACAATCAAAGGCTTTAGCATAGTCAATGAAGCAGAAGTAGATGTTTTTCTGCAACTCCCTAGCTTTCTCCATGATCCAGCATATGTTGGCAATTTGATCTCTAGTTCCTCTGCCTCTTCGAAATCCTGCCTGTACTTCTGGTAGTTCTCGATCCACATACTGCTGGAGTCTAGCTTGTGGGATTTTAAGCATAGGTTTACTAGCATGTGAAATGAATGCAATGGTGCAATAGTTTGAACATTCTTTGGCACTGCCTTTCTTTGGAATTGGAATGTAAACTGACCTTTTCCAATCCTGTGGCCACTGTTGAGTTTTCCAAATTTGCTGGCAAATTGAGTGCAGCACTTTTACTGAATCATCTTTTAAGATTTTTGAATAGGAGGTGGAATATTGTCACCTCCACTAGCTTTGTTGTTGCTCAGATTTCCTAAGGCCCACTTCACTTCACATTCTAGGATTTCTGGCTCGAGGTCAGTGACCACCCCATCGTGTTTATCAGGGACGTTAAGCTCGTTCTTGTATAATTCTTCTGTGAAGTTTTGCCACCTCTTCTTAATCTCTTCTGCCTCTGTTAGGTCCCTGCCATTTTGGTCCTTTATCATGCCCATCTTTGCATGAAACGTGCCCTTCATATCTCCAATTTTCTTGAAGAGATCTCTGGTCATCCCTATTCTATTGTTTTCTTCTATTTCTTTGCACTGTTCATTTAAGAAGGCATTCTTATCTCTTCTAGCTATTCTCTGGAATTCTGCATTCAATTGGGTGTATCTTTCTCTTTCTCCCTTGCCTTTCACTTCCCTTCTTTCCTCAGCTATTTGCAAAGCTTCCTCAGACAGCCACTTTGCTCTCTTGCATTTCTTTTTCTTTGGGATGGTTTTAGTTGCTACCTCTTGTACAATGTTGCAAACCTCCGTCCATAGTTCTTCAGGCACTCTGTCTATCAGATCTAATTCCTTAAATCTATTTGTCACCTCTACTGTATATTCATCAGGGATATGATTTCGTTCAGGGGTGTCAAACTTAATTTCATTGAAGGGCACATCAGCATTATGGTTGCCCTCGGGAGGTGGGGTGGGTGTGGCTAGGATGGGCATGGCCTACTGGATGGGCGTGGCCAGCTCAACATCACTTGCTTCATGGGTTCCTGGGTAGGACTGGGGCAGATCTGAGGGTCTCTGGCAGAGGAGGGTGGGACCGGGGCGAGTGCTGGGACATGGTCCCTCCCACCTCCCTCCCTTCCATCCTCTGTTCTTTCCTTCCTCCCTCCCACCCTCCATTCTTTCCTTCCTCTGTTCCTTCCTTCTTCCCTCCCACCCTCCATTCCTTCCTCCCTGTTCCTTCCTTCCTCTCTCCCTTTTTCCCTCCCTCCCTCCCACCCACCCTCCCTTCCTCCCACTCTCCCTTCCTTTGCCTTCTCATCTCTTTCCTTCCCCCCCCCCCGCACTCGGATGCCTTGTGGCTGCAAGGCTGGAGATGCTGGGGGGTGGGGGGGGTGCTGATCTACAACCTGGTTACGTCCATCAAAGCCAGAATGCACTCAGCCTAAGATCCACTGGAATCAGCAAGGAGCTGCCTTGCCACCTCTGCCCTGCCCCCCGGGTGTGTGCACAGGAGACAGCTAGCGCCGGCGTCCTGGGTGCAGTCAGCATGCATGACAAGACAGCCAGCAGGTACACTGGACTCTGCTTGCGTGCGCACACAGGGGGTGGGGCAGGGCTGCCCCGTGGATTTAACCAAGGCTTTTTTTCTAAAAAAAAATGGTGCCGGAACTCTCATCTTGTTAATCTTGTATTTATATAATTTTATTTATATATTTATTTATATAATTAAACAGTTATATATTCAATTCTTAACATACATTTAATTTATTGTATTTAAGGCAAATGTTCATAGAAAATTCCAAACATTTGTCCAATTCTCGTCTGGCAAATCTTCTTGACTCCTTTTGTTGCTCTTAGTATCTATGGCCGAATGTTGTCCTCTGAGTAACCACAGATCAACGTACTTTGAAGGAACAAAAAGTCTCAGAGGTGGTCTGACAAGTTTGATGAACGAAAGTGCTGAAATTGTCTTAGTCTTTAACGAAGCTCTTGTTGGAGTGGCAATTAGATTCATCTGTGAAAACCCACGTTCACATTCACTTGAAGAAATAGGAATGGTATTCAGTCTCTTTCATTTAGTTGCGGTCTGATTGATAAGTTTCTAATTTCCACTTCTCCAAATGTCAGTTGAGTATTAACATATTCAGGCCAATGTTTCTGATCAAGTACGTGAGACCAATACGCCAACTCATCATCTTTGCTATCAAGTAATCTTTTTTCAATTGACTCTTTCAATTTTGTATAAAATATACTTGGGTCAATGGGAGGATCCTTTTTTGAATCTCTTTTGTGAAGTAAAACTCCACGAAAGCGAAGATCACTTACAGCAGCAACAGCACATTTATAATAGGGCCCAAAGTTCTGTCTTCTTTCTTCAAAAACTTGTGCCAGTATTTTTATTTTCTTTTTTGCCTTATACAAGTCGATGTTGCGGTCCTGTAGATCCAAACTTAAATCTAACAATTCTTGGAGAGCGTCACACATCAATCCTAGGTCCAATAAAAATTCTGTAGATGTTATTTTTCTTTTCAAGCCATCATAAGTGCATTTATCATTTTTATCTCTTGTAGGATCATGCATTGCTTGTTCAAAATGATACACAAGGGATTCAAAATTATTCCATAGAGCCAAAACTGTACGCAAACTAGATGACATCCATCGAGTACTTAAAATTCTTCCAATTTTCAGCAGCTCAGTCCCCAGTAATTCTGCACATGAATGCAACTCTCTGCTATTCTTTGGTGAAGCATGTTATATGACGTACAGTTTATCAATAAATGATTGGAATCTATTTATTCCTGAAGTTTACTTGGCAGCATCACCTACTGATAATTCTAGTCTGTGATTAGCACTATGCCAAACTATAATAGACGGAAAATGTTCTGACAGCAATTTTTTCACTCCACTTTTACATCCCTTCATCACAGCGGCGCCATCGCATGCCAGAGAAATCAAATATTTTTTCAAATAATCTTCTGTCATCCCATAAGAGTAAAGACATTGGAGTAAGGAATCAAATATCCCTTCTGCTTTTACTTTTTCAAGTTCTACCAAGTCCAAAAACAAATTTACTGGTGAATTCATTCCCATAACTTTGATACAGCATCGAGCAAATACTATGAGGGTAGTTATTTTGCTTATTGTGGTTGATTCATCAATTATCAATGAAATTTTATTATTGGATCAATTTCTTTAACCACAGTTTTCCTCATTTCTTCACTTATATGATTAACAATATATAATCTTAAAGGGCTTGCCATTGTGATAGAAGATTGCTACCACTGCTCCAGGGTCTGGCTAACTTAAATATGCATAGCATAATTAGATTTATTATTGCTGCTAAAGCTATGGATTACGGATGCACATTTCCCATGGATTGTCTTCTGTCCATGGGAGGGAAACTTGGTAGATTCTAAATTTCATAATTTTAGTTATTCCTTTGTGGCAGGGTATATATGAGAACAAGCTGCAAAGGTCTTTAAAAACATGTTTCTCACATATTTATATTTTTGAATCATAAATATTAAATCTTTTTTCTTTCCAATGATCCAAACTAATGCTTTAGAAATATAATTTCCAGTTTTAGCTACAGTAAACAAGCAAATTACACTAAAGCTAAATTTTACGTTAGTTGTTAAAGATATTTACTATATTTCAGAATTAGTATTCTTTCAGTCACAATCTTATTCCTATTCAATTTGGCTGATTTTAAAATGTGATGATAAAATCATAAGCACATAAAAAGAAAACAGCAGAAACAGCTGCAAATTAACTCAACAGTTCTATGCTTAGCAACATTTCCATTTAATCAAAGTCCTTGCTCTTTCCAAATCTATTTCAGGGTTTACTTTCTATATACACAAACAATGGGAAATGAGTTTCTGGGCTGGTTCAAATTTTTTACACATTCCAAAAATTTCAGGTAATGTATCTATTCCATATAAATATAAAAGCATGATAGGCTCTGTATTTGTACAATGGACGATTATCTCAGTGTGCAGAAACGTGGATAACTACAAACAGAAGTTGCAAGCCCTCTCCTTGACTTCAGAGTCATCCTGGTGAGATAGTCAACATATAAATTTAATAAATAACATTTTTTTCAAATGGCCCTATCAGGAATTGAATTTGAATGAAGTTTCAGAAAAGCAAATGTTCTGTGCTGGTGGTATTAAGATCCCAAAGATCTAGCATGGGATAAATGAATTCTTTCTAATAAAAATAACTTCCTGCCTTTTTCTAATCATCATTTCTTCCCTACAGCAATTTGAAAAGTAAAACAAAGTGAAACAAACCACTACTCCTTCCATGCATGGAAAATTTCCTTGAGTCATATTTGGATATCCTATTTGCAAATAATATCTTACCTAGTTGAGATAGTGTAGCTGGGGAGCAGCGAGGAGTGCAAAGATCCTGCCTTCGCTGTGCAACATTTGCCTGCTGGGTCTTTTGGCGAGCTCAGCAGCAATTCCTATTGGTTTCCAAAAGCCAATAGCATAGCTGACTCAGGAATTCTGGGAGTTGAAGTCCATGACTCATAAAAGAGCAAAGCCTGCGATAGGCTTAAGGCTTAAGCCAATAGCAGCACAGCTTGTGCAAAAGCTTTTTTTTTTTTGCCAAAAAAAAAACGTGCCGGAACACCGATCTGAGCGTTCTATGAGAAAAAAAAGCCCTGGATTTAACACTGAGCACGTTCTGGCTTTGATGGATGCAATCAGGTTGTAGATCGGCGGCTGGTTGGCCTGGGCCGGGCCAAGGTGCAGTGGGCCAGTCCTTCGCTCTTTTCAGAGCAGGTCCCCGGACTGGATGGAACCACATGTTGGGCTGCATCCGCCCCGCAGGCCTTGTGTTTGACATATCTGATTTAGTTCATACCTGAGTGGCCTAGTGCTTTTGCCTACTTTCTTCAATTTAAGCCTAAATTTTGCAACGAGAAGCTCATGATCTGAGCCACAGTCAGGTGATCATGCAGTGCTTGATTGATTAATTGCATCAACACAGCAGGGCCCCCCTGGAGGCCAAAAGGCATAACCTTGAACTGACAGCTTCCCAGAGGGCTGTTGAAAGCTGTTTTCCATTCATCCCCCTCTTTAATTTGCACCTGGTAATAATCCTCTCTTAAGTCCAATTTTGTGAAAAACTTCCCTTTCACCAGATGGGCCAGCATGTCATTCATCAAGGGGAAGGGGTACATATTTTCTACACTGACCGCATTTAACCCTTTAAAATCAACACACAATCTCAGTGATCCATCATCCAGGTTGGATGAAACCTCTGGCTAGATTCTTGTCAATGTACTCCCTCAGTTTTTTTAACTCTCTGGTTGTCATTGAATACATTTTTGGCTTAGAGAGTTTGGCCCCAGGTAGGATTTCAATTGCACAGTCAATTGCCTGGGGTGGGGGAAGATGTAACATTCCTTCTCACTAAAAGCTTCCACTAAATCTTGGTAATCACTTGGTATAAGTTGGGTCCCTGGAAGGGGTTCTATGGCAGCTCTCAATAGTTCAGGAGACCATCCTTGGTCTTCAGTAGCAACAGCTCCTTGCACTTCTCTGGGTGTGGTAGGAGGAAGGGGTCCCATCACTAACCTCAATGTCTTCACTCCATTCTCCCACCAAATCAAGGGGCACCATTTATTGAACCAAGCTAACCTGAGAATGACAGCCTGAGTCATTTTTGGGACCTCTAGGAAGCGGATGACTTCTGTGAAAGGGAAAAAAAACTTAATAATTCTTTCTGTATAAATCAAACATATTTCTTTTATAATCAATTAAAATAAAGGCCAGTATTTGCTGAGAAATACTTAGTAAAAGGAAGAACTGTGACCTTTGCAGTAGTTGGTGAAAGATTGTGGTCGGCACACATTTCCTTATGTAAGCAGAACAAGGAACAAGAAAGTATGAGAATTAAGGAATTAAAACTTGTTCACAGGTACAATGACACATTGTCCAGGTTTAGACCATAGACAATAAGCTTGTGCTCCCTCTCTGAGTACCCAGTCAAACTCCACTTTGGACCAGAGGTAAGGAGGTACCCCTTTCTTGGGACCCCCTTTTTGTGCCATCTCCAGTTTTGGCTGACAGGAAGGGTCACAACTGGATATGATTAGGAGATAGCAAGGTATATGTGTAGAGATTGTTGTGCCCTTAGGCAAAACGGGCAAGTCCAGTGGCAGGGGAAACTACCATGGCCGGGACCTGAAAGGGAGCTGATATTCCTGGGGATTGATCACCCCCTTGTAAGTGTTCAAGGTAGCGCCTCGAGGTGAGGGTCGTGCCCTCAAGTGTTATCTCTTGCAGCCTCATTTATGAGGGTTTTTTCGTTTCCTCGTCAACAATGCTCATCAGGAAATAAGGTTATGTCATTTCTCAAGCTTTTTCTGGCTGCTGGTGATTTACAGATTGAGCTCTGAGATTGCCATTTTGATGTTTGAACTTTGGCCTTTTATTTGAGCTGTGTGAAGTAAAGGTGTGTTCCTTTTATTTTCACCCCTAGCTGATATCGTGCATTGGTGTTTCCTTGTGTATATGAAAAAAGATAGTGCTTTAATTGTTTGATAAATTTGGCAGGTGCTATTTTATTCAAGATTAGAAATGACAACGGTGTTGTTGTGGACACTTGAATAAAACTTTTGGGTTTAGTGTATTACTGTGGGTATTTTTGGAAGTTATGAAACTGCTCTTTAGAATTGTATTCTGATGGTTTGTGGTTACTTTCCTTATCTTGAACCTGTCATTGAATTTTTCCTGTTTTAATTTATTTGCTTCCTGATTTTTCTGTCTTTGTGGGTAGCAACATCCACTGTTGCTTTTTTTCCCCCTTTATTGTACATGCACATTCTTCTATGCATTCTTTGTGTTTCTGTAGTTGTGTCCTCCCTTTAATTAATGGTGAACACTGCCTTTCTCATAGATAAGGGTCAGCTTCTTTGCTGGGATAGTATTGTTTGTTAATAGCTAACATTGATGCTACCTTCCCTGTAGATAAGGGTCAGCTTATTTGCTGGGGTGGTGCATTTCATGATCACTGCTATTGGGGGACTGGGCCTCTTCCATAGATAAGGACTGTCTGCGTTGGCAAGGCTCAGCCTCTCTCGATAGTCCTTGGACAATTCTCTCTCAGTTGCCCAGGTGAAGGGAAAAAAAGAGCAAAAAAATGGGAGAATAAAGCAAATAAAGGAACCAACTACATAAGAACATTGTAGGCCCTCAACCATGCCCTCAACCATGATTAAATGCAGTATGCCTTGAGACTGATGGATGGATGGATGGATGCATGGTTGAGTGATATGCAGGTTCTGAGGTTTTGCTGGTAAAAAATGCAGGAAACCAGAAGTTGCCTTCAAGCGTTACATTTTTATTCAGCTGAACAAAAAGACGGGCTCCTCTAAATGAGAGCAGCCCTGAAAGACAAGAAATCCTTGTATTTATTCTTTCTGGTTACATAAGCAAGCCATCCAGCAAAGCTGACACACATATGATAAAGATTTCACCCAGTAAGTCTGGCATACTGTAGATAAGAGAGCAGAAGTAACAAACATGTTCCCTTTTTGGGTGTTTCCCTAAACATATCATATGTCCTTGGGTGGGTTAGGACATTGAGTATTTTCCTTGGTGGCCTTTCATGACCCTGCATCCAGGACTTTGCAACAGCCCAAAGACAGTAGGGCCATCTGCACATTCACAATAGATATTTCCTATACTGTCCCCTAATTCTGGGTCAACATAATCCCCTCTTTCATACTTAGAGCAGTGTGCAAAAGTATGAACATGGGATAGGCTTCTGTAGTATGAGGGCCACATTGTTGAGGACAGGCAGAGATGAATAGGGGCAAGCAGTGAATGGCACAACAGGATACAAGAACAAGGAATACTACAAAGAGAGTACCAAGAATAATTCCCTAAACCATCCCCATACAGTATTAGTAAAAATCTTCAGATTTTTAGGGTAATTCCTAATTCCTTCCTTCATGAGATGAATGGTATCCTTGTGTTGGATAATATGAACAGAGGGAAAGATAATCCCTATGGTACATGTACCAGATCAGTAAGCTGGCAAAGACTTACAGGCAAACTGATCACAAAGGAACCACCAGTCTGAGTGATTAACAAGATAGACTTCCGGGTGGCAAGGCGCCGCCGCCGACAGCTGATTTTAGCTTGTCAGCTTCGCGGCTTTGTAGAACCGCCGAAAACAGCGCCGATCAGCTGTTTCGGCGGTTCGGAAGCCCCCTCCTCGGGAGAAGAGGAGGGGGTGAGTATCCAAGTAGGGGAGGGGCTCTCTGGGGCCGCCAGGACTTAAAGTTCTGGCGGCTGGAAGATCGAGCCCCCCCCGAAGCTTGGATTTCTCCGGGCTGCGCAGCGTGTCTGCTCCGTTTTTCCGGGAGCAGAACAAGGCGAACGCAACCATCCCTGCCTACAAGAATGGACTTTGGAAGATTATGAATGCAGGCAGAGCGATGCAAGAGATTAAGGAGTAAGTGAACTTTTGAACTTTGGCTCAATCCACATAGAAGACCTAGAAAGTGAAAGTGCGTAGTAGCAAAAGAGGGAAAAGATGGCGGCTAAATCTTCTTCTAAACTTCCTAAAACTACGGGGGCTTCCCCTCTGCCGCAATCTTCAGCGCAAGTGTTAGCACCTCCTGCACCTTTACCTTCGCCTGTCTTAACAGTAAAAGTTTTGGAAGATGCTTTGGAAAAACATTCACAGCATTTGGCTGTGATGATAGATGAGAAGATGGATGAGAAGCTGACAGAAAAGTTTACAGTAATAAGGGAGGAAATCTTGCATGTATTTCAAGGCATGGCGACATGTATTGAGCGCCTTGACGAAAGAGTGGAGGACCTTACTCAAAATAATATTAAATTGGATGCAAAGATATTAGAGACTGAAAATGTGGTGGATAAAATTGATTATGATCTGACATTGGTACAATATCATGAAATGGAGTTTGCTGTGAGAATAAGAGGTCTCAAGGAGAATTTAAAGGAAGACTTGAGAAAATTAGTTTCTGTTGCTCTTGAAGACGTGCTGGGAAGGCCAGCTGAAGGAATTGCAGAAGATATAGACAAAATTTTTCGTGTTAACTCCTGGATAGCGAGACAAAGGAAATTACCAAGAGATGTGGTTGTTTATTTTACAAAGAGAGCAATCAGGAATGAAGTTATTCAAGTTTCTTATAATACAAAGCTTGTGATTGCAGACCAAGAAGTTTTGGTTTTGAAAGAGATCCCTCTAAAAATTTTAAGGAAACGAAAGGAATTTGCATTTCTGGCACAGGAGCTTAAGCGACGTGATGTCAGGTTCAGATGGGAGATTCCAGTGGGTATGGTGGTAATGTTTGAAGATACCAGATACCGTCTTGCTACAGTCCTGCAGGCACGTGATTTCTATAGCAATGTTTTAAAAGCAATCCCCATACCACTTCTGGAACCAACAAAGGAGGGAAAGTCATATGATGCTGAAGGAACACAAATAGATGAGACTGCAGCAGGAGTGATTCAAATTTCAACACTAGAGAAAGCAAAGGACCAGAGGGTTAATCGAGCTGCTTCGAGACGAGCCAGACGTGAGCAAGACCTAGACCAGCAGATTGTTGTGGAACTTCCAAAATGTACCTATAGCCAAGCTGTGGGAGGAGCGCGACCTAAAAACGTAAAAGGGATTTTGGATGACGCGCTTCAAAAGCTTCGGGTTGCCAGAAATGGTGACTAAGTTTTTAACTTGGAACGTTAATGGATTAAACTCACCACAAAAGAGAAAGAAAATTTTTCAATATTTAAAGCAATTTAAGACTGACGTTATTTGTTTACAAGAAACACATATTAGAGTTATGGACCAAAAGTATTTATCAAATTCAAGATTAGGTACACAATTTATTGCATCTGCAGTTAACAAGAAAAATGGAGTGGTTATTTATGTCAAGAATACAATTACGGCAGAATTAATTGAAGCTGATCAACAAGGAAGATATGTTATTGTGGACTTGTTATTAGAAGGTAAAAGAACTCTTCTGGTTGGATTATACGCACCTAATCAACAGCAAGCTGACTTTTATAGTTTATTACACAGCAGGATTACCCAATTGGATTACAAATCTTTTATCTTTATGGGAGACTGGAATGGTGTTTTGGACGTACAAATGGATAAGAGTGGATCCTACAGAAGTACCCCAAGTCATGCTAAATTGCCTAAATCTTTTTTTGAGATGATGGACGATATGGAATTACGTGATGTCTGGAGGGAGAGAAATTTACAAGAAAGAGACTATACTTTTTTTTCTGATAGACACCAATCTTTTTCCAGGATTGATTTTATATTATTGTCTAATGATCTCTTTTTTAGAACTAAGAGGATAAAGATTTGTTCAAAGACTATGTCTGATCACAGTCCAGTTTGGCTGGAGATTGGAAACGACATTAGAGAACGACGTTCCTGGCGTTTAAATGAGAATCTGTTCAGAAATCAGAAAAATGTGGAAGAGTGTAAGAAACAAATGAAAGTTTTTTTTGAAATGAATATGCATAAGGGTACTTCTATGGAAATGGTATGGGATGCTAGTAAGGCATATATGAGAGGAGTGTTGATATATCTTAATAACAAATATAGACGCAATTTGGAATTTAGGAGGAAAGAATTAGAGACAGAGATTAAAGAAAAAGAAAAGGCTTTAATTTTGAACCCATCGGACGTGAAGATTAAAGAGACTATTAAGTTATTAAGAGGACAATTTGATAAGTTAATGGCTGATCAGGTGGCAACTAATCTACGGTTTGCAAGGCATAATACTTTTTGCAATGCCAATAAACCAGGCAGATGGTTAGCATATATGTTAAGAAAGAAGCAAAGGGTTTCTAATATAGACAAAATAGAACATAAGGG
>JAKJMR010014839.1:0-17202 GCA_024449315.1 Daboia siamensis | reverse complement strand
GGCCTAGTGCTTTTCCCTACTTTCTTCAGTTTAAGCCTAAACTTTGCAAGGAGAAGCTCATGGTCTGAGCCACAGTCAGCTCCTGGTCTTGTTTTTACTGACTGTATAGAGCAGACATGTCAAACACAAGGCCCGGGGGCCGGATCCGGTCCGCGAAGTAGTTTCATGCGGCCCGCGAAGCCATCCTGGAAAGAGTGAGGGAACGGCCCCCACTGCCTTGGCCCTGGCCCTGAGACCCTCCTTCTGCCAGGGACCCTCAGATCTGTCCCAGTCCTGCCCAGGCCCCCATAAGCATCCTTGATGCAAACGATGTAGAACTGGCCACGCCCACCCAGTAGGCCATATGCACTCTAGCCATGCCCACCCAGTAGGCCGCGCCCACCCAGGCCATACCCACTCGGCCCCCTGAGGGCAACTGCAATGCTGATGCGGCCCTCAATGAAATTGAGTTTGACACCCCTGGTATAGAGCTTCTCCATCTTTGGCTGCAGAGCATATAGTCAATCTGATTTCTGTGTTGACCATCTGGTGATGTCCATGTGTAGAGCCATCTCTTGGGTTGTTGGAAAAGAGTGTTTGCTATCACCATCGTATTCTCTTGACAGAATTCTATCAGCCTGTGCCCTGCTTCATTTTGCACTCCAAGGCCAAACTTGCCTGTTATTCCGGTTATCTTTTGGCTTCCTACTTTAGCATTCCAATCCTCCATGATGATAAGAACATCATTTTTTGGTGTTAGTTCTATAAGGTGCTGTAGGGCTTCATAGAACCCGTCAATTTCATCCTCTTCAGCACTGGTGGTTGGGGCATAGACTTGGACTACTGTGATATTGAATGGTTTGCCTTGGATTCGAACTGAGATCATTTTGTCATTTTGAGGATTGTATCCCAGTATTGCTTTTCCTACTCTTTTATTGATTATGAAGGCTTCTCCATTTCTTTTGAGGGATTCTTGCCCGCAGTAGTATACCTGATGGTCATCTGAATTAAATTCACCCATTGCTGTCCATTTTAGTTCGCTGATACCTAAGATGTCAATGTTCAGTCTTGTCATCTCTTGTTTGACCATGTCCAGCTTTCCTTGATTCATGGATCTTACATTCCAGGTTCCTATGGAGAAAAAATCTTTACAGCATTAGACTTTCCTTTCACCACCAGACACATCCACAGCTGAGCGTCCTTTCGGCTTTGGCCCAGTCGCTTCGTTCTTTCTGGCGCTACTAGTACTAGCCCACTGCTCTTCCCCAGTAGCTTATTGGATGCGTTCCGACCTGAGGGGCTCATCTTCCAGCGTCATATCATTTTGCCTTTTGGTACTGTCCATAGGGTTTTCATGGCAAAGATACTGGAGTGGGTTGCCATTTCCTTCTCCAGTGGATCACGTTTTGTCAGAACTCTCGGCTATGACCTGTCCATCTTGGGTGGCCCTGTACAGCGTAGCTCATAGCTTCATTGAATTATGCAAGCCCCTTCGCCATGACAAGGCAGTAATCCATGAAGGGGGTCCCATGGTTACCAAGAGGAGTTAAACTCCTATGTTGTACTCCATTTTTTAAAAGCAAGTAACTGCCCATTACAGTAAATAACAGGTGTGATAGGAACAATATTTAAGTCATTGTGACATTTTAAACTCCCTAAAAATTCCAGAATGTAGATGTCAAGTATATTTTTGGTTAAAATATATTTTTCCAGCATTATAGAAATGTAGAAAACTAAAGCCAGTCCTTTGAAACTAGGCTGTGAAAATTATTTGAATGAAGCTTAGTTTACTATTGAATCCACATGAAAGGGATCTTGCGTATGCTGATGTTATGTTCAGTACAGCTTGCTATGTAGATTTTCCCATTTGTTCAGATAATTTAAAGTAGATGTGCATTCTTCTGCTCAGTTTGTATCATTCCTTAACCTTATGTGAAATGGGACATGAGGGTGGTAGTGGGAATTTAGTGTACCCTCTCTTTCTAAGCCAGAAGTTCTTTCTAAGTTATTTAAGTTAGTTTTGTGAGTTGTTTTCTTTAAATCCATTTTTTTGTGTTTTTGTTATATAATTTGGGGAATATGCTTTTTAAAAATTATGCATAAATTCCTTTCCTTTCAAACTTACCTTTCTCTTAGGGCAACAATTTGAAATTATGAAGTTGTAATTTGATCCTCTTTTATTTAAAATTGTTTTGGAAAGTTATTGGGTATTGTTGTATATTGTGATACTAAAGAAATTAATTTGATGTTGTACTTGATAACAACAGCACGGTTACTGTTGGGACAATATTGGAAGAAGGATAGTTTGCCTTCTATAGAAGAATGGGTACTTAAGGTATCGAATCTTGCAGAAATGTCTAAGATTTCTGCTTATTTGAAGGATCATTCGCAAGAAAGATATATTTCAGTTTGGAGGAGATGGATAGATTATATTCAGAATAAATATGGGACTAAAAAGTTCCATTTAGCTTATGAGTAGATTTTAGATTTTTATTAACTTTAGTATTAGTATTGATTATATTTTTGTTTAAGTTATTATTATGATGTTTTTAATAATTTGAATGTATCAATGTTAAAGGGGAGTTAAAGCACATTATGAATTTGGTTAATTTTATAATGGATAATTTTAGTTAGAATATGATTATTATATTTATGACCCTGTATTCAGCTCTGGGAAGTGGGGGGGGAGGGGGGTTTGGGATGGGTGGGTTTTGGGGATGTTTTGTAAAAAATCTTTTGTAAAACTCTTTAATAAAAAAAAAAAGGAAAGTCAGTCTCAGTGGGCATTTTGAGGGAGCTTGTACCACATGATTGTACATTTGTACAGAATTATTAAAATGCTGAAGCTTGGCAAGCCTGTGAGATACAGAAAATAGCTTTAAGCCAAAATGCACATTTGTGAAGCAATGCCAGAATAAGTGCACCACACTGTCTTTTGTTGCATTGTACATTCAGTGGATATTCTTATTTTAGTCCCAAATATAAATAAATTTATGCTGAAAAATTCTGAATGCTGGTTTGATGGTTCTGTTTTAAATATGACCATTCCCCTCCCTATGAAATGTCATTTGGAGCAACTTATATAATTGCAAAGATACTAATATGTGAAGATACTAAGGATGGAACATAAGATAAATAATATAAAGTTTGGAACTGAAGTTAACATAGAGAACTAGCTCAGAACTATCTAGTTTGACTGCTGTGAGGTCCCCAATATCTCATAGAAATATTGTTACCTAATAGATACTCATGGAGGATGGAGACAAATGCTGAGAAATTAGATGAATATTGGTGCCAGTTGTACCATTGACTGGATAACTACTGGATAGCAAATGGATAATTGATGAGAAAATTATTGTCTTGTTTTCAAGAGAGAGCCCATGGACAGGTGGTGCTTTTTGGCAGCCCAGAGTCCACATAGGTGTGACAGTTCTGGAAAATAGATGACAGGAAACAACAAGTTGAACAACAAGACCTTAGGCAAGTCTGGGGCAATACATTTCTCCCAGGTTCTCAAACTGCAGCCTTCTAAAATTATAAATGATTTAGTCAAAACCTGATCAGCTTTTAAAAATGATAACAATCCCCCACTTCATGATTTCCTGTTGGGAGGATCACAACCCACAGTTGCTTGCCACGTTACAATCCACAAATTAAAAACCATTGATTTACAATTGCACTTTTATAACTTTCTTCTCTTGCTTATTTATTTTCAATTCTGTTCATCGTGGCTGTGATCTGGAATCCCATTACTACTTTCAGTTGAGCATGTTACATTGACAACTACTGACCCTAGAATATGCAAATTCTTGCTAATGAGAGTGGTGACTACTCAGAGGAATCTAGATTTTGATTTATTTCTCATGGAGTTTGGCATAACTTAAAGGAAATCAGATAGATTGTATCTGAGGCACAGGTAAAATCATGGTGTAGGTTTATCCCACAATTTCAGACTTACCCAAATTTAGACATCCTCCAGATAATAGCCCTTATTTCCCACAATTCTCAGCAGCGGTATTTAGAGATTTCCCAAGTTAGGTCAGTTTTTCTTTTTTATCAGTTACATTCTTTAGAACCATCTGACAATCTGTATCTCAGATTATGCAGCTATAAGTTTTGTATTGTGTCAACTTTGGTTGCTTCTCAGGATGTAGTCTCTATCTACTACCAAACCCTTAATTGCTAGTATTTTTTCTGTCAAAATGCCCTGATACAGGAAAATACAAGTCTATTTGTTATGAGAAAATGTCAGCAATGTACCTTGTTGATAAAACAATCAGTGATATTTTCATTCTAAATAAAGGAATAAGAAGAGGCCTTAACCATAGAGACTATTGCTTCCCTATAGATTTTGGGGGGAAAGGATGGAAAGAAGTGGTCTATCCTTAGCCCAGATAATTTCCGGTTTGCTGTATAAGTGACACAGTAGCACAGAATTCATTAAGTCATTTGTTCCATAATTTAGATAACCTATCAAGTTATGAAACAGATGACTTTCTGAATTTTATCCTGCAGGTATGCCTCCCATTTTAGATCTAAGGTTGATGAAAGTAGCTGTGAATCTGTGGGTTGCCTTCAGTTGTTATCTTACAGAAAAACTTCACTCTGCTGTGCCCACTCTTTAGAACACTATCTCCCATGAGATAGTATTCCTGAATACTAATAATGTTGTGGTTTATGTGCATAATTTGCACATATAATAGAAACTGATGCTATAATTTATCTTTGCTTCTAGTTTAGAATGATCTCATACCCTGCATAGTGAGATGAAAATATGAAATATGAAATGGGTACTCAAAACTCATTGTACACTGTCATCTATAATACTTCATGTATTGTGCTTTGTTAAAATGTAGGCTCATATACCATAAAGGCAAAAATAAGTATAAATCTGCCAGATGCAGATAGTACGTATCTATAAGCCATAACATTTCATTTCACTTTTAGCTCCTACCAATTTCCATTATCAGTGGAAAAAAGTTGAATTAATGTAATATGATAGTATCATGTACAAACAGTGTGATGGACAGAAATTTGGTGCAGCTATCATAAAATATAAAATGAAAACATTTCTTTTCAAGCCTATAAAAGCTGAAGTTTGAATATTATTTTTTCTTAATTTTTTTACCCCGTCTTCTCTATCCTATTACCTGGTTGCATCAGCCTGGTACAAATGTATGCAGCTTGGGGATTCTAAAAACCAAATTATCAAGATTCTAAAAACCAAATTATCAATATTTATTAAGTATAAATATTCAAATTATCTTCTTGCTCAAACAAAAACCACCACAATACTTCAAATGTCCTTTTCTCTCTATTATAAACTTATTTATATAATTTATATAATGTGTTATTGTATTTACCACATTGTTTGTATTCAGATTTAATAATTTGATTTAGCTCTGTCATCATTAATTCTAATTATGTATGACATTACAGATATTTATTAACAGGTATTGTATTTAATGCTTGAACTGGAAGATGGGCAGCAAATAAATTAGGTAAATAAATAAACATATACAATATAACAAGCTTTATGGAAGGGAATTTGGGTTGGAATTATAATTTAGGAACATAGATGCCTGTTTTTGCTGGATATTTTTTGGTTTCCAAATGTTTCAGATTTAATTTTAATCCATAGAATAAACTATTAGACCTTTGTTTATAAAATATCTGGAATTTAACACTATACTAAAAAAGTTTTTATAAATGAAAATGTTCCTTGAAGTTAAACAATAGCATACTAAAAAAAATCTTATTTACTTCTGTGAATTTTTTTTTTATTTTTTTTCTGTAACAGGGAAGTGACATACATACTCTGTAACTAATTTTGATCAGGGGTCTGACTGCTGCAACCAGCTGTCATTTCCGAACAGTTTTTAGAAGTGACCCCACAAAGGCTGCATGGTAGTAGTACATATGGTATGTTATTGAAATCTAGCATTGCTTTAACTAGATCATATTTTAATTTTAAATAAATAATGATTTCTGAGAATTAACTATTTGGTAGTTTTTCAGAACAGCATGGAGAGTGTTTAAACTTTCATTACTTTACAAATTGCATGAAGTCATATTATTATTCATCAAATCAAATTCAATTCAATCTTTTATTATGGTTAATGATTAGTTGTAATTATTTACCTTTTTTTCTGAAAATCTGATCCAAAGAGAAGATGACATATTGAAAAGAACACAAATTTCCTACTCATGGCAAAATTATGAAAAGTCACAAGTTTTTCTAAAGAAGAGATGTGGAATATGAGATGATAAATTTCAAAGAGTCCAATTCCTCAAGATGTAATGGAGATCCATACAGATATTTAAAATTCACTGAGGAAAATGTTAAGAAAGTTGTAGCTGCTGATACAAATTAAGAATGTTGCTGACATTGTTACCAGTATAAAGGCAGTCTTCCATTTATGACAATAATTAACCCAGGCAATTATGGTTATAGGTTGTGATAGTTGTAAAGAAGATGATCATGTGACTGGACCCCTTTTTACAACCAGTTACCAATGGTCATTAAGTGACTGTGGAAGACATAAAGAGAAAATGGTGGATGTTGGGTGAACCTATTGTTTGATATGGGCTGTTTTTTACTGGAAACAAAAAGTAAACCTGTTTTCAGCAAAACCTTTGTAAATCATGGTCATGTGATCATTGAGCACTGCAAATAGTTTTAAATGTCAGCTGGTTACTGTCACCATGGGAGGCAGGCATTTTTAGAACTTCAAAACCAGGTCATAAATCTTTGGGGGGATCTATTGTAACTTTGAACAGTTGCTAAGCAACTACCTGTATATCCCAATATATCTGTAGATATACAATATTGTAGAGCAGACATATCAATCTCGTGATATCACATGACATCACACAACGTATCGGGACAGTTTTGCCATTGCCAGCAATGGGGTGGGTGCAGCTTCCACATGACACATCTGGCCCGCAGGCTGGCAGTTTGACACCCCTGTAGTAGAGTATTATACATATATGTGTTTTCGGAGAAAGATAGTTGTTTGCCAGAATCTTAGAGTCAAAATGTTAGAGAGGAATCTTGTAATCTACCAAATTCAATCCCTGCTTAATCCAGAAGTGGCAGAATATTTTCAACAAATGGCTATCTTAACGTACGTTTGAAGAGCTAATGAATGCAGCACTGTCTCTCTAGATTGTTTTTAATGTAAAATCGGTCTTGTCATTAAAAAATCTCTCCTAGTATTCAATTATAATTCACCTTATTCTAACTACTTCATTAGATTTCTCCCTATTTTGTAGAATAACAATAACATGTATTTTTTAGGTGGCAGCTACTCAAGACTTTGAAAAATGCTATCATGTCTTATTCTAGTCTTTGCTTCAGACCAAACTTCACAAGTTACTTCAACATCCAGTTTCAAGATGATACGTGGTTCTTCCTATAACTCTCAAAAGGAATTTCATAACTAGGAGAAAACCCTGTGTTTTTATTAAGATTTGACTAGTATCTTATTCTGTCAACTGAAAATCTGATTGCAAAATTTAATCCCCAGTAATTTGATTCTATAAAGAAAAAAGAGGAAGAGAAAGGGATTTATTTTTCACATAAGTTTTGCTATACTCTCCTGTTTATTTTGCGACGTTATAACATTAACCTAATTCCATTTTGTTTCCACAATGTTATGATTATGTCCATTAGAATAGTTTTTTTACACCTTTCACTCTAAAATTTTCTTGCTTTTTAAACTTTGTTTTCATGTTCCTGGAAATTTCTGCTGTTTTAGTAGCTCTTTTATTTACTTTCCCCTAAGTACAGAGAAAATGCCAACATATTATATATACAGTAAATCCTAATTATATTTCTGGGAAACATGAGCCAAAATTTATTTAAAGGTCCATCTGTCCTACTTTGAGAGCTGGGGGAATTTTTACTGTTTAATAGAGCTCTTGAGTGGGTTTTAAGTAATTAGTTCACATGGTGAGGAATTCAGTGGTGTGTTTATAGTTCAGCAGGACATCTCTCCTGTGTAACATTACCTGGTTAAAGTATATTTTGCATTGTCTCTATTGTTGTTATGAAAGATGTTTGTTCTGGAAAACAATTAAACTTAATGTTGGTTTGTTTACAGAATTTATTGGTTCTTTACACAATACCCAAATCATTGGAGCTTTCTTTTTTTAAAAAAAAAAAATTAAAATGCATAACTGCATAATTGTTTTCCAGCTTGTTTGGGAAGTGTTCAGAATTTTTCAGAACCTTTCACAATATTCCCTTCTCCTTCAGTCTTCCTAAGAAACGAACAAACAAACTTTGAGAAGAGGAAAGTTCAGTGGTGCTTCTACAGACCCAGCAAGAAGTCATTTCTAGCCAAGGACTGGGCCTGCAGTTCTTAGAATTCTTAAGAGTAAACATTTTTCTGCTGAGATATTTTTCCTAAGAATTTGAGTATGGGACTCCTCATGACTTCCATGTTATTTTAAGACTCTGATTGTACAAAATAAGCGAGAATCATCCTGCTTCATTTAGAGGATAAGAAGATCTCAGCTCCCCAGCTCAAAAGTTGATTGAACTGTTAGCATGGACATCCATGGGGAGTAAGCAGTGCTTTTCTTCTTCTAAAAAAAAAAAAGGTGCCGGCACTCAGAGGTGCTGTCACTGGAAGCGATGCCGGTGTCTTGCTATAGTGTCGCCACCCGTCCTTTGCACCCCCGCCCCTGTGGCTCAGAGCCACATGCTGTGGGGATTCCCCTCCACACAGCTGCCATGGAGATTCCCCTCCCCGCAGTTGCCACGCCATGGCCCGTGCTGAGCCCCCACATGGAGCTGCTCCGAACCCCGACCCAGAGCTGTTGTCTCTGGCGCCAATCAGCTGATGGCCTCTGGCACCAGCACTCGTTCACTTATTGCCCCGTCGCTTTCAAATGCAGTGAGTGAGCGAGCAAGTGGAGTTTGGAAGCGTTTGGAAGCGATGGGGCATTAAGTGAGTGAGTGATTGAGCAAATGGCATTTAGAAGTGATGGGGCAGTAAGTGAGCGAGCAAGCAAGAGGCTTTTGAAAGAGTCAGAGTGAGTGGGGGAGAGACTGAATGTGGTGACTTTGAAAGAGACAGAGGAGTGAGTGAGAGTGACTGGAGGCTTTTGTGAGCAAAGTGTGAGTGAGTGGGTGGGGGGCTTTTGTGAGCGAAGGGTGAAAGAAAAAGGGAAAGCCAATAGGCATAGGCAACCTTGGCTCTTTTATGACTCGTGGACTTCAACTCCCAGAGGATGTTACATAACATAACATCAACTGGAAGATGTTAAACTGTCCTTCTGTTTCTTTCCTTCCCAAAAATTGTGTTAATGAGTCCTCTCTAAGCTCTGCTGATCAGCTTGTCCTGGATTGTTTTGCCGCAAAATGGAACGGTTTGCAAGTTGCAGTTGAGACATCTCATTTTAGATATATCACATATAATTGAAGATTGTAATTAGTTGCGTGTGCATGTTCAGCAAGTGTGATGTATTTGTGCTGGCATTTCTAGGCCTCTTTCCAACCACATCCAGAAAAATTTGTAACAAACATTGGAATTCTTAAGGCCATGTTTGGTATTTCCCAGCAATCTGTTACTGGAAGGAAAAAACAATCCGTGCTACGTTACTGATCCCAGAGAAGCATTTGCATTTATGCAGGTATCCTTAGGGTGCCATAGTTATGGATGAGAAATATTGGCTGCAAAGTTCTCTGGATGTAATACAGATATTTTGGACTTATTTTTGTTTCTTTGCATGTTTGATATTTTTAAAAAGGCATATGCTACTGACTACGCTTATGCACATATGTAACATCTTTTGCTAGGATACATGACCACTGCTTGTCCAGAAGGTGAAAAGTGTAAGATTGTCACTAAACAAAATTTTAATGTACAGATAATACCACCAGAAATTATTTTAGCCTTTTTAATAAATGTTGTTATTGATGTTAAGCTCACTATGGAAAATATCATATATTGTTATGCATATACTAAGTTAATTATTTAAAGACTGAAGTGCAACATAACTAGATTCTAAATAATCTATTTTTCAAAACACACAACAGTCCAAACAGTAAAAGTAAAGTTCAAATTAAGAATATTTCATTCTTAAGAATTGTTTAATTTAAAGTGGTTTAGTTGTAATAAATGGTTAGATTCAAAATAGTTTTCAAGGGTATGTACAAAAGATACTATTTTTTTCTAGCATCAGCTAAATTAGACATATTACATTGAGAAAAATGTTTCTCATTTCTTTCCTGTTACCTTTATTGATTTCATTGCAGAGATGTTAACATAGGAAATAGATTATTTTGTTATCTAATTTTACCTTCCAAAAGACAGAAGCAGATGAAAAATGTGAGGTTCTTTCCTGTTGGCTTTTTTTGAATTAGCTGTTTTAGATTCTAACAGTTTAGTTCCTAAAGAAGTAACCTTGTAAATAATTTTAATGTCCCTCTCTAGTGCAGGGTAGCCAACCTTGGCTCTTTTATGACTCAAGGACTTCAACTCCCAGAATTCCTGAGCCAGCATGGCTCAGCTTGGAAACCTCTCCCTTTCCCCTCAGCATGGCTGGCTCAGGATTTCTGGAAGTCCATGAGTCATAAAAAAGAGCCAAGATTGCCTAGCCCTGCAATAGGCTTTTGAAAGCCAATAGAAGGAGCTTTTTTTTTTTTTTTTTTCAAAAAAAAAGGTGCCGGAACACCGTTCTGAGCATTCTATAAGAAAAAAAGCCCTGGGAATAAGTGACAAACTATGTCATGATGTAAATTTTGCCCTCTAGGTTCTGGTGTACAATGTTATGAAAGAGAAAAACTTGTATTACAGTATCTTAATGGTAATTATAGTATCTTAACACACATTTTGTAACTTTGACATCATGTCTAAAAAGGTAAAGGTAAAGGTTCCCCCGCACATGTGTGCTAGTCGTTTCCAACTCTAGGGGCCGGTGCTTATCTCCGTTTCAAAGCCGAAGAGCCAGCGCTTGTCCGAGGACGTCTCTGAGGTCGTGTGGCCGGCATGACTAGATGCCAAAGGCGCACAGAACGCTGTTACCTTCCCACTGTAGTGGTCCCTATTTTTCTACTTGCATTTTTACGTGCTTTCGGACTGCTAGGTTGGCAGAAGCTGGGACGAATAACAGGCGCTCACTCTGTTATGCGGCACTCAGGATTCGACCCGCCAAACTGCCGACCATCTGATCGACAAGCTCAGTGTCCTAACCCACTGAGCCATCGTGTCCCTTATGACATCATGTCTACGACTACTTATTTAATTTAATTTAAGATTGATCATTGGTATAATGATACTTTAACTGTATAGGCCAACAATGTGTCCCCAAAGAACACAGCTGGCTAGGAAAGGTAAGGATGACCCTGCATGCCAGTTTCTTTCTGTTTTGGTGGCTGCTCATGATTATATGAAGATCTTTGGTTAGATTATCAGGGCATTTTTCTGAAAATTTGATTTAAAGTGACATCTTGCACTGTACCAAAAGGTTTCATGGAGCATCATTCAGAAATTAAGGCAACACACTGTAAAAGTTGAGTAAATAAATAAAACCTGTACAAGTATATTAAGCACAATACTATTATCTTGAGCAGTATCTCCAAAAGCAGAAGCATGCTAGTGTTCTGTATAGATTAGTGCAAGCTATAAACTGGATATCCTTCAAATTACAAGAACAGAAATTTCTACATTTTGCATGTCGTCTTGTAGCACATAGGGTAACAAGCAGTGTAGTTTTTTAAGGATTTCCCTTATACTGTTCAGGTGTGTTGAGTCAGTATTTAGATGATACAATTTTCTTTTAATTTTGAGTGGTTGGTTGCTTCATTCAGCCAGAGTAGACATTACTCATTGTGGATAATCTGGAGTCATGAAAGGAAGATTTGGATACGAAGACAATGGATGTGTCCTTTGGCAAGGCAAAATTGGAAATGATAGATACTGGGACATGGCTGCTACATTATTATACAACAGCAGCTGTATATATAATGTGGTTCTTGTGTTCAGCCAAGCAACACATTTTAGTACGCCATGGGACTGAAATTAATGAATTAATTCTATCTGCTAGAATGGGATCTTTGATATGCACTACTGGTCACTTATTCACATCATTAATTCTCTAGAGGTCAATAATGTAATTGATTCAATTGCTTTTTCAATTTTATTTTTTAAACAGGATTGCCATCCATATGTATTTAAAATACTGCTGTTTTTAAAAAGCAGTAGTATTATTTTTATTTAATAAAAATGTATAAATTTGTTTCTGATCCAGCTGATCCAGCTTGACCAAGCTTGACTCAGCTCTACCCCATAAATAAAAGCTTGGGGTAAACCAGGGGTCTTCAAACTCGGCCCTTTTATGACTCATGGACTTCAACTCCCAGAATTCCTCAGCCAGGCATGCTCGCTGAGGAATTCTGAGAGTTGAAGTCCATGAGTCATAAAAGGGCTGAGTTTGAAGACCCCTGGGGTAAACGGTCCATTGCCCGCTCATAATGGAAATTTCTCTCAAGCTGCCTTTTGCCTGCACCCCAATGTCAGCGGTCAGCAAAATCCAGCAACCCACAACTCTAATTTTCTTGAACCATTACTTCCCTCTAGCTTTTGGATTAGGAAAGCAGACCCCCCCACACACACCAAAATAAAATAAAATAAATGCTTCTGTAAATGCCTCTTGAAATGTCAGAAGCCAGGCAGGTTATCCAGTAAGATTTCTAGATGGCTTTCATAACTTCTTGCTTTTTTTTCCTGACTTCACACACCAGAATACATTATGCAAAACAGAATGAACCCTGAAAAATCTTTTAGCTATTTAGATGTTACCTGTAAGAATTGTCAGTTGTAGAAGTCAGAATTAATCCCATAGTGCTGGTGTGAGTGGAAGGCTATGTCCGCTGTTGTCAACCATAACTAGGAATATTTAACCCAGAATAAAGGAGGTGGATGCGGCTGAATTTGCAGGTATTTATTTTACATTTGAATGAGGATGGACTATAATATATTAAAGGCTATTGAAGAAATGGGGGAAAGTGATGGAAGTACTGCTAGGCTTAAGAGAATCTGTGCAGCCAGCACTCAAATAATTGTTACGAGTGAAATGAACCTGCAGTTGATCAGGTTCTGCATCAAAGAGATAAGATGCATGAAATGATCAGGCCATTTCCTTCAATGGGGGAAGAACGATTTCAGAAAGAAGAATGATATGAAATGATCCATATGAAGTATGAAGTAAATTAAAAAATCTCTGGTGCTCATTGGTTTGGAACCAGAATTGCCCCTTCATTTAGTCAAAGTGGTGGTAATTGATTTCTATTATCAACTAGCTTTTATTTATGCCTTTATTGTACTCCATACCACATACCGTACAATTTCTAAGGACTACAAATTCATAAAAATTTAGTTCTGGGCTATGTTGCAAAATGCTTTGACAAGAATGAGGCAAAACACTCATTCTGTAAAATGGATTTGATCTCATCTACTGAAACAAAGTTAAATAAAAAACATTACTGCTGCTGTTACCACTCCCACAACTCACTTTGTCTGTCTGTCTGTCTGTACCATCTACCAACTATAAGCTTATCATAGGAATGGAATAAAATTAAAATATCTGGAATTTAAATCTTAGAGTCAGATTTAATATCTTCTACTCTGTTCCTGCAAAATTTAGTAACTTTTGTGTGTGTACGGATGTGTGTGTGTGTGTGTGCTAATGAAAGTTATAACATTGATTCAAACAAATTTACTATTTCATTACAATAAAATCAAATCCAGATAATATTACTTTATTATTTATTTAATTCTTTATTGTTTAATTTAATTATTTTAATTACTTCAGTAAAGAAGATAGGATGGCAGTTCCACTGAAACTAGATGTGTCCTCTGGGATAACAGAGAATGTGCACTCCTGTTCTGTGTAACAATTTGTCACGGTCTTGAATGAACTGTGGAGCGTAGTCTTGGACGCAATACTCTAAACTGGGTCTGTCTGAGGAAAGTAGAGAGGAATATTTATGTTCTGTAATGTCCCTTTAATTCACCCCTTCATTTGTCTTAATATGAAGCAGAAGAGTCTGAATTATTTTGCTCAAATTTTACTGGAGCAATGCATTGTCATTCTTTATCTATGTCCCTTAACTTTCCCTTTAATTTTGTCTAGGAAAACTCCGTTGCTTTTTAGTAAGCTTCTTTAATCATTTTCAGTTCTCATTTCTTTGATTTTTTTTAACGAACTTCAGGTTACTGACCACTTGAATAGGGTTCCTTTATTTTATGTATTTGTTGTACTATTTCAGAGTCATAAAAGCTATTTTATATGTGGGATTAGTGATGGCCCACTTACCAAACAAGAAGACAACCATTTACAAAACCTCCTGTATGCACACGGGAGATCCAGAACAAGTAAAGGCACAGAAGCAGGTTATATGAAGATGGTGTCTGAGAGAGGCACTGGGAGAGCAAAGAACAGGAGTTGCTGTCTTCAGTGAGCAGGAAAATACAGGCTTAAGTTCTGCAATCAGGATAGTTTCCTAAGAGTCCAGATGTGGTCTGAAACTGGGAGTTCTTCAGCCTGCAAGACCTCTGCCTGAGATATTCATCTTATCCTGCCTCTTGCATTGTTGTTCTTTATTGTCTAGGATAGTGTTTCTCATTCTTGGCAGCTTGAAGATATGTGTACTTCAGCTCCCTCAATTTCCAAACCAACAGTTCATCAGTTCCTCCTTATCAGTTTCTTGTTTGTTATCATGGTTTGGTATACTCTCGTTCTGTAATTCTACCTCTTCACCAAGATTCTTCTGAGATGAGAATGAGAACTGTGTGAAGAAACAAATGGTATTGGGCAAAAACAAGGAAAAGAATGAGCAATTTACTTAGAAGTACTTTCACCAAGCTACTTGTCCTCCCACAGAAAAGATTTGGGGTTAATTTCTTTTAGCTGAAAGAATCTGAGAGACGTTGCTGGGAATAACAGTCATCCATGATTACAGGTAGATCTCGCTTACCAATTGCCTCGTGCAGCAACTGTTCAAAGTAAGGAGGTGCTGAAAAAAACATTGACATCAAGGTGCACATTTATGACTTTCACAGTGCCTCTCTTTATCATGTGTTTACTCTTACAGTCAATTAGTACACATTGTCCTGTGCCCGACCCATTTTTTTCTTCCTCCTTCACAGAGTGGAGAGATTGGAGGGGCAGATTACAAGAGAGTAATCAGGCATACAATGGAGAATACATATTAAAAGGAATGTGCTAGTGCCACTAGTATGCTGGGTACTGGGAGCGGTGCATGTTAGGCAAACAGCTGGCATTATTAACAGATCCTTTTAATATGTATACCCCATTGTATACCTGCTTACTCTCTTTTAAGCCTTTCCTTTCCAATAATATAAATGCAAACTATCTAGACCGGGATGCCCTGTGTACGGTCACTCATGCGCTCGTGACCTCTTGTCTGGACTACTGCAACGCTCTCTACATGGGGCTTCCCTTGAAGACTACTCGGAGGCTCCAACTGGTACAGAATGCAGCCGCGAGAGTTGTCTTGGGAGTTTCCCGATACTCCCATGTTACACCTCTGCTCCGCGAGCTGCATTGGCTACTAGTTGTCTTCCGAGTGAGATTCAAGGTTTTGGTGATGGTTTTTAAGGCCCTACATGGCATGGGCCCAGAGTACCTCGGGGATCACCTGCTGCCGGCGTCAACTTCCCTCCGCCATGTGCGCTCCCACAGAGAAGGCCTCCTCAGGGTGCCGCCAGTCAGAGAATGTCGTCTGGTGGCCCCCAGGGGGAGGGTCTTCTCTGTGGGCGCCCCGGACTTATGGAATAAGTTGCCGGTTGAGCTCCGGACGGCGCCTCACCTTTGCTCCTTCCAACGCGATCTGAAGACCTTTTTATTTGAACAAACTGGCCTGGCCTGATGGGGGATGTGTTGGGGTTTTTATTGCGGTTTTTTATTCTCTTTTAACTTTTGTACTTTGTATTTATATGTGCCCTGTTCACCGCTCTGAGTCCTTTGGGAGAAGGGCGGTATACAAATATAATAAATAAATAAATAAATAAATAAATAAATAAATAAATAAATTCCCTTCTTGCAATTAGTGCCGGGTAAGCATTCCAAAGGATCGGGGAGTAAGGATAAAAGAAAGATGAAGTAAAATTGTAAGTACAGTTGCTTCTATGTGATTTTTCCAATTAGTGATGATGTAACAATGACCAAGTTGCTGATTCCAACTGTAGTCACCAAATGAGGACTATCTGTATAAGGTTATATAGTATGTAATACAATGGGCGCACATGATTTTTCCCCTTTTTGATCCATTTGATTCAATAAAGTACTGCATTTCTGTAGTTAGCTGGCAATTTACTTTTTTGTAGGACAATAATATACAGTAATGCTTTACTTTATGACCAAAGTTTCTATGATATCTGTTTATGTTCAAAGGTTGTTTCTAATATTAATAGGTAGTTTGTGCATGTAGTTTCGATTTTGTTTCTTTTGGTGGGGGAAAAGCTAAATTTTATTTCCCAGTATTTTATTACTAAATTGCAAAATCAGAGTATGAGACAAAAATAAAATATTGGGAAAAGCATTATTTTAATACCCATCAGAAAGTGAAAAGCAACTACATAAAAAGCAATTGATATTTAATCACCGGTCCTTTAGACTTATTAAATAGAAAAGCAATAAAGCAAACAAAAGAGTTTTTGGTTTAAAATATACTTTTTAAAGAGTTGTTACTTTGAAATAGTGACATAAAAGCACAATAAATTGCTATAATTTGACCATATACATTTCTTCGAACATAGAACATAAAATAATAGTGTTGGAAGGGACCTTGGAAGTCTTCTAGTCCAACCCCTGCTCGAGCAGGAGACCCTATATCATTTCAGACAAATGGTCTGAAGTCTCTTTTTGAAAGCCTTCAGTGATAGAGCACCAGTGGTGAGATTCAGCCGGTTTGCACCACTTCGGCAGAACCAATAGCTAATTTTTTGTTACCCAGACCCAGAATGAACTTCTGGAAGCGGCATCCACACAGAGAACTGGTAGTTCATATATTTGAATCCCACCACTGCAGAGCACCCATTTTATTTGCAGATATGACACAATAGAGGAGGAGCAAAACATATGTGAGACCAGCTCTGAACATCACAGATATATAATTATTATAATATATATAATAGACCCGAATATGCCAAGACCTACATACCTATACCTGTGAAAATCTATGAAAAC
>JAKJMR010014838.1:29499-48756 GCA_024449315.1 Daboia siamensis | reverse complement strand
GGGATATAAATGTAATAAAAATAAATAAATAAATAAATAAATAAATAAATAAATAAATAAATAAATAAATAAATAAATAAATAAATAAATAAATAAATAAACTGGACAGGTTGCATCCAGATAGAGTGGCAGCAGAAGCCTCTTGACCAAAACCTCCAAGGGGGCTGCAAGTGGGCGATGGAGTCTGGGCCAGAAACTATGGACATGGGAATCTGTGGGTTCCTGGTAAAATTACCAAATCAACTGGTCCCCTTTCTTAGGAAGTGGGGCTGGAGTGAGGGCGAGTCATCAGATGCCACATTGATCAACTCAGAAAACGGTTTCCAGAACAGCCACTAAGCAAGGACTGTGTCATAGGTCTCCCCCAAAGTCCCCAAACTTGCAGCCAAGCCAGCCCATTCTCAAGACTCTTCCTTCTTCCTTCTTAAGCAATGAAAAACTGAGCGTAGAGGAGGGGAGTCCAGAAGTGCAACATAGATCCCTTGACAGAGCAAACCAACCAGATTTTAACAACCACTGTGCTTCTGACTCTGGGGTGGGCCAACCTGGTGAGGCCAGCCAGAAAGCATCTTATTCCTTTGGCTCAAGTGCATCAAGGGACACTGGTCTGCCTGGCCCGATGGGTAAGTTGGTAGACCAGAAAGTGACTGGAACCCTGAGGCATTCCACAAGAGCACACAAGGCTCCTACATATCTAGCTGATTATGTTGTAAAATAAAGTAACTATAATGTTGTCTGTACTATTGAGTTGTCGCTGTACTGCAACAATAATGGAACTATGGTGTTAACTGTCTAATGCAGGGGTGTCAAACTCAATTTCATTGAGGGCCACATCAGCATTGTGGTTGCCCTCAGGGGGGCCAGGTGGGTGTGGCTGAGATGGGTGTGGCCTAGGTGGGTGTGGCTAGGATGGGCATGGCCTACTAGGTGGGCATGGCCATCTCGACATCACTTGCTTCAGGGGTTCCTGGGTAGGACTGGGGCAGATCTGAGGGTCTCTGGCAGAGAAGGATGGTACCGGGGCAAGTGCCGGGACATGGTCCCTCCCTCCCTCCCTCCCTTCCATCCTCTGTTCTTTCCTCCCTCCCACCCACCCTCCATTCCTTCCTCCCTCTGCTCCTTCCTTCTTCCTTTCCTCCCTCTGTTCCTTCCTTCTTCCCTCCCACCCTCCCTCCCTCCCTCCGTCCCTTCCTTCGCCTTCTCATCTCTTTCCTTCCCCCACACTCAGGAAGGGGTGATGGGAGGGGGAGGGATTGCCAGCACTAATATGCAGCTGCTGGCCATTCCTAAACTATGTGGATGGGTGGGGGCAGTCCTGTTGAAAGGAAAGCCTTATGGCTGCAAGATTGGAAGTGCTGGTGGGGGTGGGGGTTGGTGCTGATCTACAACCTGGTTGCGTCCATCAAAGCCAGAACACACTCAGACTAAGATCGACTGGAACCAGCAAGGAGCTGCCCCACCACCTCTGTCCTGCCCCCTGGGTGTGCGCACAGGAGCCAGCCAGTGCTGGCATCCTGGCTGAAGTCAGCCTGCAGGGCAAGACAGCCAGCTACTTGTGTGTACATCCAGGGGTTGGGGTGGGGCTGCACCGTGGATTTAAGGCCGAGTGTATTCTGTTTTTGATGGTTGCAACCAGGTTATAGATCAGCACCAACCACCACCACCCCCAGCACCTTTACCCTTGCAGCCACAAGGCATCGCTTTCAGGGACACAGACGCCCCTCCCCACACAGGATAGCAAGACCGGCAGCAACATGGCAGCACTGGCAATCTCTCCCCCTCCCATCACCCCTTCCTGAGCATTGAGGAAGGAAAGATGAGAAGGAGAGAAGGAAGGAAGGAAGTGTAGCAGAGAGGGGAATTTTTTGGGGGGGGGAATTGGCGCTGGCTGGGAGGCTTTGCTGGAGCTCTGGGGATTCAGCAAAGAGGTAGGGAGTTCCAGAGGCCTCCGCAGATGCTGGGGGTGGGGCAGGGCTCTTGGGGAAGGATTTTTAAAGGGGAAGAGGAGATTAACTGCAGGAAGAAGATTTTAGTTTCTCTTTTCTGGAAAGACAAGCCAGGAGGGAGAGCGAGGTAGGAATTTTATTCTCTGGAGAGAGAATAAAAAAACCTTTTTGCCTTCCTACCTTGTTCTCCCTCCTTCTGGCTTCTCCCTGGAAAAGAGAATGTCAAAAATAACCATCCGCGAACAGCAGGAAAAACGACAGCAACCCACAAAGGAAGCGTTTATTCTCTTGCACAAACAATCCGAAGCGGGAACAAAGTCAGCGTTGGGTGCTTTCTGCATCCAATGCTATTTAAAGCCATCTGGCACAAAACACCACGCCCCCCCAAAAAAACTGGCATCCGCCCACCTCCCCATAAATGTGCTACCCCTCCTCTCTAGAGCCTTTTGGCTTCCGCCCTTCTTCCGTGCCCCACATTTATTTATTTATTTTTATTTTTATTACATTTATATCCCGCCCTTCTCCGAAGACTCAGGGCGGCTTACAAGCTTACAAGTAGCCTTCATTCTATGTATATGCCTGCTTGTTAGGGCTTTCACACACACCCCAAGCGGCATTATTACAAAGTCAGCTTATTGCCCCCAACAATCTGGGTCCTCATTTTACCTACCTCGGAAGGATGGAAGGCTGAGTCAACCTTGAGCCTGGTGGGATGCGAACCTGCACTAATTGCAGGCAGCTGGTGTTACTTAAGGAGGCATTAGCCCTCTGCTCCACCAAGGCTCCATGCAGGTATATAGCCCCGGAAACCCCCACACCAGACCCTCAGGCCCCACTCTTCACGGTCCCCAGGCCCCTGGATCCCTCCGCCCGTCGGAACCGCCCCAGCTCCCCAACCAGGTAGTCCCGTAAACAAACCCCCTTGCAGTTGGAAGTGTAGTCCTTTCGCCGCACGACAAGGGAAGCCCGGAACAGCAGCTGCATGATGGTTTCCCCCTCGGCAAGTCCTCCCTGCGCTGGCACAGCCGCCGAAAACAGCCAGGAGCCTGCCCCGTTGCACGCAGGTCTCTCCTGCGCAGGTGCAGTGTGCGAAGCTGGTTGGGGCCTTGTTCCAGTGCCTGGAAGCCTCTCATGCGCAGGCGTGGTGTTGGGTCCCTCAGCAAGGCCTCCCCGCACCGGCATGGCTGCCAGAAACGGCCAGGAGCCTGCCCCGTCGTGCGCAGGTCCCTCCTGTGCAGGCGCAGCATGCGGAGCCGGTCGGGGCTTTGTCCCGGCACCTGCAGGCCTCCCATGCACAGGCGCAACGTCCAGAGGTAAGGGACGGACACCCAACACAGACATGGCCACCGGAGATGGGTGGGAGTCTGTGGGTGTTCCAAGTGGGCCTGTTGGAGCGGCTGAGGCTGCAGGCAGGCGGAGGGGTCCTGGAGCCACCACTCCCGCTGAATGTCAGGCCTGCAGGGCTCGACAGAGAAACTAAAATCTTCCCCCAGTCAATCTTCTCTTCCCTTTTAAAAATTCCTCCCCAAGAGCCTCGCCCTGCCCCCAGCCTCCGCGAAGGCCTCTGGAGCTCCCGACCTCTCTTCTGAAACATCAGAGCTCTGGCAAAGCCTCCCAGGCAGTGCCGATCCCCCCCCCCCCAATTCCCATCTCTGCTACACTTCCTTACTTCTCTCCTTCTCATCTTTTTCCTTCCTCCACGGTCAGGAAGGGATGATGAGAGGGGAAGAGATTGCCACCGCTGCCATGTTGCTGCCAGTCTTGTTATTCCGCAAGGGGGCGGTCTGTCCCAGTTGAAGGAAAGCCTCATGGCTGCAAGGCTGGAAGTGCTGGTGGGGGTGGGGGTTGGTGCTGATCTACAACCTGGTTACGTCCATCAAAGCCAGAATGCACTCAGCCTAAGATCCACTGGAATCAGCAAGGAGCTGCCTTGCCACCTCTGCCCCGCCCCCCCGAAGTGTGCGCACAGGAGATGGCCAGCGCTGGTGTCCTGGATGAAGTCAGCATGCGTAACAAGACAGCCAGCAGGGACACTGGACTCTGCTTGCGCATGCAAAGAGGCAGGACGGGGCTGCCCCGTGGATTTAATGCTGAGTGCGTTTGGCTTTGATGGATGCAACCAGGTTGTAGATCAGCACCTGGTCGGCCTGGGCCCGGCCAAGGTGCAGCGGGCCAGTCCTTCACTCTTTTCAGAGCAGGTCCCACATGTCGGGCCGCATCTGGCCCGCGGGCCTTGTGTTTGACATGTCTAGTCTAATATGTTGTTAATGGAATATGTTGTTAATGTTCATTCTGGTGTTAAAATTGTGTAACTTGGCTAACTGATGCTATGATGTTAAATCTTGTAAATTGTATTGTTTGTTAATACTTGCTATAATGTTAAGTCTTGTAACTTGTATTGTTTGATGTCTTGATGTTGCCTGTTCTAAGAGGGGAGGAGTGTTATGTATTGGGCTCAGTTGTAATACCACGTGGTAAGCTGGAACAGCTAACGGCTCTCCAGCAACCCAGACTCCAGGTCTCCAGTGCTGCTATTGGCTGCCCCTAGGCGACAATGGGTTGCTTCAAACCCATTGGCTGCCACCTAGCGGCCAGGATATAAATTGCTGCAGGCTGCAGCCCAATTCTCAGTTCAGATCCTGCAAGTAATAAACCATGAGCTTTGCTGAACTCACTTGCCTCATCTCCTTTCCTGCGCAACGAACCCACTACACAACAAAGACAATAAAGATTATCAATGTGTTATAACTGAATTGATTTCAAAAACAGATCATTTTTTATTAGTTTCTACTTTGAGAATTGGCACATCTGATTTTAGACTTGTTTTGTATGCTGGTTGTCCCTAAACTAATTTGTAGCATTGCTATGCAGAAGAATTTCAAATAAGGATCAGGAATGTTGCCTGCTGGATGTCTTGGACAATAATGGCTACAACAGATTCATTAATTGTGTCATTGTATTTGCTTAGAAGCTAACTTCATAAAGAAACACTATGGAATGAAATTTGCCCAGAAATTGAATGGCTGTCATTCTGCTATGTAGTATTTTGAATGGCCTTAAAGACTTGGCTTTTTTATTCAGGATTTTGAGAAGATATCAATGCCCTTTTCTTCCTTTCTGTTCACTTCATTTGGGTTAATTTTTTTTGCCATTTTTCTTCTGTCTTATGCTGTTTTTGTTTGGGTTCCCCCTTTGTTCTTTGTTTTAAAATGTTTTAACAATTGTAAGCCACCCAGAGATGCTGTGTTGGATGGCATATATATTTATTTTTTAAAAAACATATTGTAGGAAGAAAAGTCATCATGGTTCCTCCATGCGGGGAATAAACATGGCAACTGCTTTGGGAAGAAGGTTGTAGTTTATTGCAGAGGAAAGCCAGACAGAAAGATGGATTCAACAGAAAAAAGGGACTGACCACATGTGGGTGGTAAATTTTTATACCCCCTGGACTCTATTGTTTGGAGTTATTTCCTGTTTCAGGCTTTGTATTTCCTGTGTCACGTATTCTGTCCCGAATCTAAATGTGCCCCTCTAGGAATCTTGATGGTTGTGGGTATGTCCTGTTATGTCCCCTGCTTCCCTGGGGCTGTGGCTGATTTGACTCTAGAGATCTTTCTTCCTAATCCCAGTTTCCTGATAAGATTATCACATCAGCATTCCTGCAGACTTGGTTTCTGCTTGGGAAAGAGAGATTTGGGGGCAGGGTTTGTTTCTGCTTTTAAAATCCTTTAGAGAAATATATTCTGCCCTTTTAATATTTCCTTCTCTGGGGAGCTGACTTCCCACAATCTATAATATATATAATAGTATGTTGTTGTTGTTGTTGTTGTGTGTGTGTGTGTATCAATACACATGTGTGCATGTGTGTGCATGCACACATAAACACATTCCATAAAATAATCTGTAACCATTTGGGGAAGGATTAAACATCCATACATCTCTATGTTTTCTCTCCACTCTATGCTACCCCTCAAAATTATTGTCCATTTTATAGATAGAAGAGATTATTCTAGACTTTTAGAGTGCATATGCCAACTCTGAAGACTATGATCAGTACTAACTGGGCTTTGAAATCTCTGGTGTGGTTTCTGTTTATTGTTCCACTGTGGATTGCATACTACTCCCAACAACCCCCACCCCAGGAAACTGCAATGAACATTGTTTTAGAAAGCAGATATACTATTTATAGCAACCCTGTAAGAACCTATGAAAGCTTAAGAGAGAAAGCCTGATGGTATGTTTACCCTGATAGGCTAGTGTTCTATGGAAATGGATGTACTCACTGCCAAGTATGACAATTATTACATTCAAATTTGTTCTCTAGCAGAGAATTAGGCAACTGAAAACAAAGGAATTCAGGGGAAAAAAATAACAGTATGAAATATAGCACAACTGCATTTTCACACAAGAAGCTCTTTCTAAAAAATAGATTATGCAAATTTGGTTAACCCTAAGGCTGGAATTAATGTGAGCAAAATTTGAATATAGCCTGTCATAATCTAGAAATACAATGACTGGAACATGAAGATATTTTATGCTTTTGCATTATGTAATGCATTACTTTTGTTTTTTCCAGACTGTAAATAAGTTATAATTGTATTTTTTTTTCAATGTGAAAATTGCTGTCTCTCCTTCTTATCCATGTCCTGTACTCCACAGCAAAGGAAATTTACAGGGAGCCATCCTTGTGGGTAAGTACAATTTTAGCTTTCCATCTTCATAAATATTTGATGCGATATGGCACCATGTGAAGTGGAGGAAGTAGTAGTTGTTGAATGTGGGATGAAATGCTTATTGTTATTGCAAAAATGTATTTCATAATATGTACATTCCAAAGACTAAATGCACTAACAATGTGGTAGATAATATATTCCATAGAGCATGTCTCACATTTTCTATTTCTACACGTATACTATAATAGTTAAAATGTCCTGCAATATCAAAAAACAACTTTTATGTCCAAATAAAAGATTTAAATAAACAAATACATTTCCTCTATGCAACTTGTTCTTATTTCTGAATGAGAGCTATGTAGGTATGAATTAAGAATGAATTCCAAAACAATATTCTGGAAAGTTTACATCCTAAATGATATTTTGTAAACTATCGGGTTTTTGCTCATAATTTTGTCTGCAAATCTGCACATAAATGTTAATTTATGTGCAGAATTAACTTTTCTGGATTTGAAACATTCTAGTCAATTCATAGTAACATCTCAGCAACTTCACAATTTAAACTTATGCTTCTGCTACAGGCTTTTTTTTGAACATATTAATAATGCTTCTCTATTGCTAGGATCGGTAGGGACATGGTGGCTCAGTGGGTTAGGATGCTGAGCTTGTCTATCAGAAGGTCGGCAGTTTGGCAGGTCGAATCCTGAGTGCCGCGTAACAGTGTGAGCGCCTGTTACTCGTCCCAGCTTCTGCCAACCTAGCAGTTTGAAAGCACGTAAAAATGCAAGTAGAAAAATAGGGACCACTACGGTAGGAAGGTAACAGCGTTCCGTGCACCTTTGACATCTAGTCATGCCGGCCACATGACCATGGAGATGTCTTCAGACAAGCGCTGGCTCTTCGGCTTTGAAATGGAGATGAGCACCGGCCCCTAGAGTCAGAAACGACTAGCACGCATGTGTGGGGGAACCTTTACCCTTTACCTTTATTGCTAGGATCATATCTGGTGTTTAAAAAGTGTTAAGAAGATAAAAACCTCTAACTGGTGCAATTCTGTATCTCATTTTTTTTCTTACAAAGAACAAGTGCTAATAATTTATTTATTTTTGTATTCTCGTTTTAAGGAATTGTATAGAATGTATGTCTCTATATTTTACCTATTTTTAAAGGATGCTAACTTTATTTTGTCTACATCTGCCCCTAAAATTCTCTGAGCCACTTAAAAATGTTTAAAATCAGATTAACAATGGCTGACTTTCATTGATGTCTAAACAATATTATTAGCAGCACACAGCATTACATGGGCAATTAAAAGTGACATCACTGTTGATAGCAGAAATGTGACACAGGCTTTAATCTTTTGGTCTACTACAAGAGGTCTTTTGTCTGTTGCAATTTGCTTTTACATAGCCGCAGTATGCATTATTATCAACGTGATTACCTAGGCTGATTTTGAAAAAAGCTGAGTAGGATCAGATCTAGTAAACACATGATACAGTTGGAGATGGCAAGAAAATCCCACAGCCTTATGTAATTGGGTAATCAAGGAAACCTCCTAGATTAGAAGATGGCTCTGGTAAACCACATTGGTACTGCTTATAAGAAAACATCACAAGGAGTCAAGCATGAATAGTGGGTGGCAAGGCGCCGCCGCCGACAGCTGCTTTTAGCTTGTCAGCTTCGCGGCTTTGTAGAACCGCCGAAAACAGCGCCGATCAGCTGTTTCGGCGGTTCGAAAGCCCCCTCCTCGGGAGAAGAGGAGGGGGTGAGTTTCCAAGTAGGGGAAGGGCTCTCTGGGGCCGTCAGGGCTTAAAGCTCTGGCGGCTGGAAGATTGAGCCCCCCCGAAGCTTGGATTTCTCCGGGCCGCGCAGCGCGTCTGCTCCGTTTTTCCTGGAGCAGAACAAGGCGAACGCAACCATCCCTGCCTACAAGAATGGACTTTGGAAGTTAATGGAAGCAGGCAGAGCGATGCAAGAGAACAAGGAGTAAGTGAACTTTTGAACTTTTGAACTTTGGCTCAATCTACATTGAAGACTTAGAAAGTGAAAGTGCGTAGTTGCAAAAGGGGGAAAAAATGGCGGCTAAATCTTCTTCTAAACTTCCTAAAACTGCGGGGGCTTCCCCCCTGCCGCATTCTTCAGCGCAAGTGTTAGCACCTCCTGCACCTCTACCTTCGCCTGTCTTAACAGTTAAAGTTTTGGAAGATGCTTTGGAAAAACATTCACAGCATTTGGCTGAGATGATAGATGAGAAGATGGATGAGAAGCTGACAGAAAAATTTACAGTAATGAGGGAGGACATCTTGCTTGCATTTCAAGGCATGGCGATATGTATTGAACGCCTTGACGAAAGAGTGGAGGATCTCACTCAAAATAATATTAAACTGGATGCAAAGATACTAGAGACTGAGAATGTGGTGGATAAAATTGATTATGACTTGACATTGGTACAATATCATGAAATGGAGTTTGCTGTGAGGATAAGGGGCCTTAAGGAGAATTTAAAGGAAGATTTGAAAAAATATTTTAGATTATTTTTAAGTTTAATAGAGGAAAAGTATTAACTTTTCCGTAATAAATTACTAATTTCCCATTCTTACTATGTATATAGTTAAAATCTCAAATGTTTTAATAATATTCTGACCAATAGGCATTCATAGGACTGGAAGAAGCAAATAGAGTCATCTCTGATACCCAATGTATGTTACATTCAGACTGGAACAATAAGGTGTGAAAATTTAGCAGAAATATGTTTTGTATCTTATAAAGTCTTTGCTGAGAAACTTCCAGGAAGAAAAATGAACATTGGGTAGCGTGGGAAGTCAGCCCCCCTCCAGAGAAAGAAATATTTTTGGAAATATTTAAAAGGCAGAATATATTTTCCTAAACTAAAGGATTTTAAAAGCAGAAACCAACCCTGCCCCCAAGTCTCTCTGTCCCAAACAGAAACCAAGTCTGCAAAAATGCAGATGTGATAATCTTGTCAGAAAGATTGGAGTCAGGAAGCTGGGATTAGGAAGAAAGTTCCCTAGAATCAACAATTCCTCATACCAAAAATCTAAGAATCATCAGCCCCAGCTCCAGGGAAGCAGGGTTGACCTTTGGGACACAATAGGATTAACCCACCACCATCAGAATACCAGAAAGGCACACTCAGTCTCAGGTCAAAGATCATGCCACAGGAACAACTCCAAAGAAAAAGCTCAAGAAGGTATAAAAAACCCACTCCCTAAATGTGCTCTCTCTCTTTTCTTCCAGAGCCATCTTTCTGTATGGCTCTCCTCTTCTATAAACTGCCACTTTCTTCTAAAACAATCACCATGTTGTTTATTCCCGGCTTGGACTGAACTATGATGAAGACTTTTCCTTCAACAGTAGGGGTTTTTAAGAGAGGTGAAAAGGAAAGGTTAATAACTTTCTCCCCATTCTTTAAACTTTTTAAATTTAAATTTCTTTCAGATACTGCTTTTTGCAAACAAGTGGGCTACTAACATTTTATTTCATTATGAAGTGGTAGAGACTAACCTTTAGAATGAATCATCAACAGTAAAGAAACAAATAGTTCAGAAATATGCCACCAACTATTAGTTAGTAGAGCAGCCCTGAAAGTCTTGGAAAAGATATTCAAATGCTGTGATGTATCTATACTTGCAAAGGTAAGTGTTGTGTAGTGAGTTCTTCACACAAGAAAGGAAATGAGGCAAGTGAGTTGAACAAAGCTCATGGTTTATTGCTTGCAAGATCTGAACTAAGAATTAGGCTGCAGCCTGCAGCAATTTATAGCCTGGCCCCTAGGCGGCAGCCAATAGGTTTAAAGGAACCCATTGCCACCTAGGGACAGCCAATAGCAGCACTGGAGACCTGGAGTCTGGGTTGCTGGAGAGCCGTTAGCTGCTCCAGCTTACCACGTGGTGTTACAACTGAGCCCAATACATAACACACATGCCCTCTTAGATCAGACAACATCATAGCAATAATTGGCAAACAGTACAAGTTACAAGACTTAACATCATAACAACTTTTGCAAAACAATACAAGTTACATTATAGCATCAGTTAGCCCGAATGAATAGACTTCCATTATAGGACACGAGAGAGTCAACATCATAGCTCCAATACTGTTTCAGTGCAGTGACAAGTTACAGTACAGGCAACATTATATTTTCTTTATTTTACAACATAATCAGTTACATAAGAAGGAGGCTTGCATGCCCTTGTGGAACACCTTGGGGTTCCAGTCACTTTCTGGTCTACCAGCTTACCCATCGGGCCAGGTAGACCAATGTCCCTTGATGCACCTGAGTCAAAGGAATTAGATGCTCTCTGGCTGGCCTCACCAGGCTGGCCCACCCCAGAATCATACTGATCAGCAGAGTTGGCACAGTGTTTGTTAAAGTCTGGTTGGCTTGTTCCTTCAGGGGATCCATGTTGCACTTCTGGACTCCCCTCCTCTACGTCCAGTTCCTCATTGTTTAAAAAGGAAGTCTTGAGAGTCCATGTATGGATTGGATTGGCTGCAAGTTTGAGGACTTTGGGAGGGACTTATGATGCAGTCCTCGCTTAGTGGCCATTCTGGAAACCGTTTTCTGAGTTGAACAATGTGGCTTCTGACAATTCGCCCTCCCTCCAGCCCCACTTCGTAAGGGGACCAGATGATTTGGTAATTTTACCAGGAACCCACAGATTCCCATGTCCATAGTTTATGGCCCATACCCCATCGCCCATTTGCAGTCCCCTTGTGGGTTTGGTCGAGAGGTTTCTGCTGCCACTCTATCTGGATGCAATCTGTCCAGTTTAATGATCAGTCGCCTCCCCCAACGAAGTTCTGCAGGACTTTTGCCTGTAGCAGTGCAGGTCGTAGAATGTTGGCAGAGTAAAAAATCTACCAGTCTGTGATGCCAGTCACCTGTTACGATGCGTTTGAGTGATTCCTTCATGGTCCTCACCATTCGTTCAGCTTGACCATTAGAGGACGGGTGAAAAGGGGCAGATGTTGCAAGCCTAATAAGATTTGCTCTTAGGAAGGCCTAAAATTCAGCAGCAGTGAATTGGGCCCCATTGTCTGAGACTAAGACATTTGGCAACCCATGTGTGGCAAAGAGTTTTCTCAACACCTGGATGGTCCTAGCAGTAGTCATATTTGCAACTGGAATTACTTCCAGCCATTTGGAGTGGCTGTCTACCACTATGAGGAAGAGCTGTCCCTGAAAGGGCCCAGCGTAGTCTTATGTGAATTCGAGACCAGGGAGTGTGTGTTTCCTCCCATCTGTGAACTGGGGCGTGTGGCATCTCAGGCCTAGATTGCTGGCGTGTATAACAACCACATACCTGTGCCTCAATGTCCTTGTCAAGGTCAGGCCATCAAAGGTAGCTTCTTGCTAAAGCTTTCATTCTGACAATGCCTGAATGGCCCTCATGTAATGACTGTAAAACCCTATCTCTCAGTGAAGAGGGGATTATGACTCTGTTTCCCGATAGGATGAACCCCTTGTGAGCTGATAGCTCATGTCTTCTGACAAAATAACTTGAAACTTAGAGCCTGGGCTTTTATCTCACCACCCCGTGTATACCCATGAAAGCACTCTACTAAGTGTTCTATCTGTAGCTGTTTCTGTGGCAATGTCCCCAGCATGGAGGGGAAATTCTGGCAGGTCCTGAATGGACAGAATTCTGGCTGCAGGGGCCGGGTCTGGTTCCGTTAGTGGCAGTGGGAGTCTGCTGAGGCCATCAGCCTGACCCATTTCTTTACCAGGTTTGTGAACCAATTTAAAAGTCTATGCAGATAAGAAAATAGACCATCTCAACATTCTTGGAGAAAGTATATGGGGGTTTTGTTTGTCTGTTGTGAAGACTCCCAACAGTGGTTTGTGGTCTGTAAAGACCGTGCATATAAATAGTCATGGAATTTTTTTATTCCAGCAACAATGGCTAGGGCCTCTTTGTCAATTTGAGCGTAGTTACACTCAGCAGAGGACAGTGTCCTAGAATAAAATGCAATAGGGACTTGTGTTCCATTCTTTTCTAAATGACTCAAGATTGCTCCCACCCCATAAGGAGATGCATCACGTGCTAAACAGACTGGTTTAGACTCCCTAAAATGAGTTACAGTGGATTTAACTGACAACAGTGCCTTTAAGTCCTGGAAGTTTTTTTCATGAATGCTGGTCCATTTCCATGGAGCTTTCTTATTTAAGAGCCTGTGAAGAGGCTCTGCTAATGCAGCCTTGTTAAGCAGAAAGGCATGGTAGAGGTTGAGGAGGCCCAAGAATGCTTGTAGCTCTTCTTTGGAATTAGGACTAGCAGCCATTTTAATGGCCTTCACTTTGGATTCAGTAGGGTGAATACCATTAGCATCAATTCGAAATCCCAGAAATTCTGTTGAAGGGACCCCAATACTACATTTACTCTTTTTTAGTTTGAGGCCTGCTTCACGAAGCCTCTGTAGGATAGCTCTCAGCCTGTTGCCTAACACCTCTGTAGATTCCCCAGCAATAAGTACATTATCAAAATAAGGGCAGACACCCTGAATGCCTTTAAGTGTGCACTCCATGATTCCCTGGAAAATGCCTGGAGCTATGCTGACTCCAAATTGTAAATGCTTAACCTTGAAAGCCCCCCTGTGAGTCACTATCGTCTGAGCTTCGGCTGTGGCCTCATCAACTGGCAATTGCTGATAGGCCTGTGCCAAATCTAATTTAGTGAATATAGTGCCCCTTTGCAAGGAACCTAAAATGTGGCTGACCACTGGGACAGGGTAAGCGTGTTGCTTAAGGGCTTTATTAATTGTACATTTATAGTCTGCACATATCCTAATTTCTCCGTTTGCCTTAAGCGTGGTGACTATAGGAGTTTCTCACTCACCACCATCAACTGTTTGTAAAATGCCCTGTTCTACAAGCTTGCCTATTTCTGAGTCAATTTTATGTTTGAGGGCAAAAGGAACCCTTCGAGGCTTAACCCTAATGGGGACCACGTTGGGGTCTAGCATGAATGAGATAGGCGGTCCTGTGTATATTCCTAGAGCTGAATCAAAAACATCTGCAAAGTCCTCGCAAACTGATGAAAGGTTTGCAGCTTGTGTCCGGATGATACCAGTTATCTGAATGCCTAAGGCAGGGGTGTCAAATTCAATTTCACTGAGGGCCGCATCAGCATTGCGGTTGCCCTCAGGGGGGCGGGTGGGTGTGGCCTGGGTAGGTGTGGCCTACTGGGTGGGCGTGGCTAGAATGCATATGGCCCACTGGGTGGGCGTGGCCAGCTCTACATCGTTCGCATCAAGGGTGCCTATGGGGGCCTGGGCAGGAGTGGGACAGATCTGGGGGTCTCTGGCAGGAAGAGGGTCTCTGGGCCAGGGCCAAGGCAGTGGGGGCCGTTCCCTCAATGTTTCCAGGATGGCTTTGTGGGCCGCATGAAACCACTTCGCGGGCCGGATCTGGCCCCCGGGCCTTGTGTTTGACATGTCTGGCCTAAGGCATCAAACCAATCGAGTCCTATGAGACTCGTTCTCTGGCCCCATACTACTATGACATCCAGGTGCCCATAAAACCCCTTAAACTTTACAGCCAAGGTGGCTTCTCCCTTAACTATGACTTGAGCATTTTGAAAGTCAGCTAAAATTATGTCTGAGGGCCTCAGCTTGGCCCATTTATTACTGCGCCTGCACACAAAATTGAAGGTGTCCTGGGAAATAATGGAGACAGCAGAGCCAGAGTCTAATTCCATTTTACAAGCGACTCCTTGTAGCTCTACCTGTAGTTTGAGTTTCGGATTGAGGGGGGCGAAGGGCTCCTGTGCGGCATACACTTCTACGGCTTCTACAAAATCCCACACTGAATGGACCTTGGGCCCCAGTACCTTTCCTAGTCAGATTTTCCGACTGGTGTTTGGGCGGCCGGTCCCTCTGGCGAGCTCTGCAGACCCCTGCAATGTGGCCTGTTTTGCCACAGGCCCTGCATGTGGCTGACTGGAATCTGCAATCGGCGCAAAAATGGTTGCCGCCACACCCTTTACACCTTGTTAAGAGAACTGCCTTGTAAGTGTTCTCTTGCTATTTGTTGCTGTGTTGTTTGCTTATGAAGCTTGTTGACTTCAGGATCTTCTTCCTCCGAAGATTCCTCTAAGCGTTTGGCGTCCTCATGGTGGACTGTTTCTTCATGTTTCATTGTTTTGGCGGGCTGGAATGTTTGGACTGCACCTCCGGCGGCCTTGTCTGCCATAACCTCATCTTTATCAACAACAAAACGTCCACGCCAGAAAACACAACCTGAAGAAAGACGACATGGCACGGTTGACTGCAAGAAGTTCTTTACTGAAGAGGTTCCATGCAAATACAAAGTCAGCGTTGGGAAACACGTGCTCCCAACGCATCTTTTAAGCTTTGCCGGTACGGGAGCATCAGCCCCACCCCTTAGCCCCACCCCTCCCCTGCACAGACCAGCATCCACTCAAACTGCGTAAAACCCCACCCCTCTTATCCACACACCCCCTTCCTCCCCTGGCTCCGAGGTCCACACCGCGTGGAGGTAGGTTGACACCCAGCACCCCCTATTCCCGTGCCCCAAGGACCTAGCCGTGCTCCCCTCCACCACCCTAGCACCCTGTGTCACAATTGCAGCCCCCTGGCAGGCCCCGTTATCCCCGCGCGGCTGTAGGGCGCCCGGCGCAGTCGCCAACATGCAAGCCGCCGAAACGGCAGGCGGGGTAAGGCAGTCGCCCTTTTCCACACCAACAGCGCCGCCGGCACCTCCGTGGGCACGGCTGCCATGCGACCACCCGCGTCGCGGAGCTGCTGCCAGGTGTCCTGCGCGGCCGCACGTGGTTGCTCCCGGCCGCTGCTCAGCTGTTGGCGTGGGCGTGATGGAGCCCCCGCCCATCTCGCGCGGCCACTGCTCAGCTGATGTGGTTGTTCCTGGCGCGGGCCGCTGCTCTGCTGATGTGGTTGTTCCTGGCGCAGGCACAGTGGAACCTCCGCCCGTCTCATGTGGCCGTCGCTCATGGTGCTCCCCCGTGGCCCCCTGTGCTGTTGAGCCCGAAGGGCTCGACAATCTTGAGCTTCTGAAAATGTTAAGTTTGGTCTGGCAAAAAGTCTTTATTGGAGCGTTCGGTTCCGTAGGCCACAGACGAGCCAGTCTCGTAGTCACTCTTCAAGGTTTGAGAATTTACAGAAGCGTGCAGCCTTGATGAATTCTGATGCTGTTTTACCGGGTTGCTGCATTTGCTGATCAAATGTGAAGCGCCAAGCAACCTCTGACATCTTTGGCTGAAAATGCTCTCCCAGCTTCTTCTTGAGGTCCACGTAGGAAATCGATTCTAGTGGTGTCGGAGCAAAGAGGTTTTCGGCCACGTCAAAAGTGGCTGGGCCGCACCTGCAGAGCAGCGTTGTGGCCTTCAGCCCACCTTCTGCGATTTGGTTTGCCCGGAGGTATTTTTCTACCTGGGACAAGTAGGAAGGCCATCCCTCTGGATGCTTGACATCAAATTCGCGAAGTCTTCCGACCTTCAGCATTCTGTCTTTGGCTGGTTCCTGAGGTTTTCGATCCTGCTTCTCCAAGGCCCAGGGACTGAATCCGTTGAGCACATGGTTGCTAGCGTGGCTTGCTAGCCGGCTGTAGGCGGGGGGGGGGGGGGGGGAAATGCCTTTTCCCTCCAGGCATGAGCTGCCTCTTCTCTAATGAACTTCAGCTCTTTTGGAGAAGCAGGATCCCACCTTTGTCACCAGTGTTGTGTAGTGAGTTCTTTGCACAGGAAAGAAGATGAGGCAAGTGAGTTCAACAAAGCTCATGGTTTATTGATTGCAAGATCTGAACTAAGAATTGGGCTGCAGCCTCCAGAAATTTATAGCCTGGCCCCTAGGCAGCAGGCAATAGGTTTAAAGCAACCAATTGCCGCCTAGGAACAGCCAATAGCAGCACTGGAGACCTGGAGTCTGGGTTGCTGGAGAGCCGTTAGCTGCTCCAGCTTACCACGTGGTGTTACAACTGAGACCAATACATAACAGTAAGAATCATATACTGTAAGCCATGGTAATCCCTCTGAAACTTAATAAAGAGAAAGTTGGACTTTGAAGAAGCAGGAAATAAAAGTTTGGTGATGGAGAAGATCCTTACAATATCATGGCAGCTACCCTCCAAAGGCCTTTTAGATATCTGAACCAATCAACCCAGAATTCTTACTCGAGGCACAAGTGACCAGACTCAAATTATGCTACTTTGGACACATTATGGAAAGACTTAGCTCTGGAGAAAGCTCTAATGTTGGGAAAGGTGGAAGAAAAGGGAAGAAGATGATTAGCAGCAAGGGGAGTGGATTCACTTATGGTGACTGCTGGAAGAGCTGAAGGATAGATTAAGGACAGATTATTGTGGAGAAAATTTACCTTTGTGTCACTAAAAGTTGATAACAACTTGAAGATACATAATCATTCAATAAAGAATTGGCAATGTTTTCCAAAAGAGACCATTTTCTGCACATGCCAAATTTTCTGTCCCTTATTTTTTTTAAAAAAGCCTTGTAATTAAACTATAAAATACAAAGCAAAGTGCCAATATCCAGAATTATCATCATTTACAAAAATGCCTCTGGTCTCTTCATACGTCTTAATGTAATTCTTAAAAATTCTGGATGATTGCTTGTTTTACTAATTTGCTCAGAATGAATGTCAGGTATTTGCAACAGCAATATCTTCCCATTATTTCAAATATATGTACAAGCTCTAAGAGATTGTTTACTTTGATGTAAATAAGCTACCAGCAATAAAATAACTGATTGTGCCTAAGAGCTAGAATATACAATATAATTACAGAAAGCAACTATATTCCCACAAACACCCCAGTGGTGCCCACTGGGCCTCTTGAAGCATTTTTTTTTAAATAGTGGAAACGGGGAAAACACTTTGTAAAGGGCACATTTTGAGATCCATCACTAATTTTAGAAAATAAACAGGCTATCTGGCCCAGGCTTTGCACATTCCCACATGTCCAATAGTAGTGGTGGAGAGAGATCTGTTTCACTGGTTGATTTTCTGGTAAACAAGTGCTTTGCAAATGGATATCTGTGAGACACTCAAAATACTCCTATCTGGTGTATTAATTTCTGCTTATTAACCTCAAAAGATTTTTTTTCAGGAGGGGCTGATCAATTACCAGATAAATATAAATTTAGTTTTTTAGTTTTAGTTTTATTATATTTATATACCGCCCTTCTCCCGAAGGACTCAGGGCGGTGAACAGGGCATACATAAATACAAAATATAAAAGTTAAAAAGAATTAAATAGAGCCCAACTAAAACAATATATAATAATTTAAAAAACCTCGGTAAAAATCCCAACCCATCCCCCATCAGGCCAGGCCGGCTTGTTCAAATAGAAAGGTCTTCAGATCGCGTCAGAAGGAGCGAAGGTCAGGCGCTGTCCGGAGCTCAACCGGTAACTCATTCCATAAAACCGGGGCACCCACAGAGAAGGCCCTCCCCCTGGGGGCCACCAGCCTACATTCTCTGACCGGCGGCACCCTGAGGAGGCCCTCTCTGTGGGAACGCACTGGGCGGAGGGAAGTTGATGCCGGCAGCAGGTGATCCCCGAGGTACTCTGGACCCATGCCATGTAGGGCCTTAAAAACCATCACCAACACCTTGAACCTCACTCGGAAGACAACTGATAGCCAATGCAGCTCGCGGAGCAGAGGTGTAACATGGGAGTATCGGGAAACTCCCAAGACAACTCTCGCGGCTGCATTCTGTACCAGCTGGAGCCTCCGAGTGGTCTTCAAGGGAAGCCCCATGTAGAGAGCGTTGCAGTAGTCTAGACGAGAGGTCACGAGTGCATGAGTGACCGTGCACAGGGCATCCCGGTCTAGATAGGGCCGCAACTGGCGCACCAGGCGAACCTGGGCAAAGGCCCCCCTAGTCACCGCCACTATATGATCATCCAAAGTGAGCCGCGAATCTAGCAGGATCCCCAAGTTGCGAGCCCTATCTACGGGGGGTAATAGCTCACCCCCCATAGAAAGAGATGGAATATCCTGAATATCCCGGGATGCCGGTATGCACAGCCACTCAGTCTTGTCAGGGTTGAGTTGAAGTCTGTTCCTCCCCATCCAGACCCGGACCGCTTCCAGGCAACGGGACATCACGTCGAGGGCATCACTAGGGTGGTTTGGGGTCGAAATGAAAAGCTGGGTATCATCCGCATACTGATGATACCCAACTCCAAAACCACGAATGATCTCACCCAGCGGTTTCATGTAGATGTTGAACAGGAGAGGCGAGAGGACCAACCTCTGAGGAACTCCACAAACGAGAGACCTCGAGGTCGACCTCTGCCCCCCTGCCAACACCGACTGCGAGCGTCCCAGGAGAAAGGAGGAGAACCACTGGGGAACCGTGCCTCCCACTCCCAATCCCCTGAGACACCGCAGCAGGATACCATGGTCGATGGTATCGAAAGCCGCTGAGAGGTCTAATAGGACTAGAACAGAGGAATATCCCCTGTCCCGAGCCCTCCAGAGATCATTCACCAGAGCGACCAATGCCGTCTCCGTGCTGTACCCGGGCCTGAAACCCGATTGGTTCGGGTCTAGATAATCCGCTTCAACCAGGACCAGAGGGAGCTGATGCGCCACCACACTCTCAACAACCTTCGC